>ML822171.1:10296-34898 GCA_009831015.1 Picea engelmannii | reverse complement strand
TGTATCCACTCCTGTAGAAGCTAAAGAGATAGAAGAGTCAGTATTACCAACACATAAATACAATGTACCTACCTTCTCTCCTTTCACTATCACCAATGATCCTTTGATGACCTTCCACGTCTTATCTGTAAATATGGATATACAACCTTCACTTGCCAATTGCCCTATTGAAATCATATTTTTCTTTAAATCTGGAACATGTCTTACTTCTTTCAACAACCATTGGTTTCCATTGTGTTGCTTTATTTTTACCTTTCCAATTCCAACAATTTTTCATGGTGCATCGTCACCCAATGAACCTGTCCAAAATCACCTTGAACATAATCTAGAAAATTTTTCCTATGGGTTGTGGCATGAAATGAAGCCCCTGAATCTACTACTCAAGACTCAGAAATATTATCTACAGAAAGAATCAAAGCATCTTGTAACACATCACCTATTACATTTCCTTCCTGATTTCTCTCATGATGTCCATCTCTTTGTTACTTTGGAGCTCTACAGTCTTTCTTCAGATGTCCTTTATTCCCACAATTCCAACACTCTATCTTTCCAAGTCTAGATTTGGATATGCCCTTCCTAGAATTCCCACAGTTCCCAAAACCCCTTCCTCTATTCTTTTGTCTTCCCCTTTTCTCAATGTTCAACGCATTTCTTGATGTCTCACCTGTCATTTTCCGTCGCATTTCATCACTAAGGATAACACCACCAACATCATCAAATTTTAAAGTATTTGAACCAGAGATAGAGTTACTTATAGCCATGACCAAGACGTTCTAGCTTTCTGACAATGAGCATAAGATTAGAATATCCCTGACCTCATCATCAAAGTCCACTTTTACAGAACTTAGTTGATTAGTAACCATATTAAAATCATTTAAATGATCTGCAACAGACCCACCTTCCGATATCTTCATATTAAATAATCTCTTCATTAGAAATACCTTGTTGGGCGTTGAGGGTTTTTCATACAATTTGGCCAATGCATCCATCAAACCCTTCGTTTTATTTTCTTTCAAAATATTGGAAGCCACTGACGCTGCCATGCTCATCTGTATCGTTCTTAGAGCCTTTCTGGCAAGAATATCCCATTCTACATCCTTTGTAGCCACCAACTTCTTTGTTATTCCACCCAATGGTAGGAATAGATCCTTCTGATATAAATAGTCTTCCATCTGCATCTTCCATAACTGGTAGTTTTGGTTGTTAAATTTCTCGACCCTAAACTTTCCATCTTTCAACATTGCTCCCACTTTAACCAGGAACCCTCTTTTCCTGCGAGTTACCTTTCACTCTGATACCAGTTGTTAGAAAAACAGGACCATGGAGAAATAAAATAAAATAAATGCGGAAACAAAACACAGAAGATACACAATATAATAGAGACACAGATTTACGTGGTTCACCCAGTGTGGGCTACGTCCACCAGAGAAATTTCTAGGTCCTTCCTTTCTTATTATCTAGCATATGAAGGGATACAACCTACAACAAACCCGTTGTAACTTCCTCTTGTTTCTCTCACAGTCTCCTATCTCAGAATACAATATTCGTCATCAACCATAGCTGCAATACATTTCCCTCATACAAGAGGGTTGCCTTCTAGGGAAAAAAACCCTAACATAATCTCTATCATTAGATCTGCGACCTTATAGTGAATGATCCAGATTTACAATGAAATTACAATATACATTTACAAGGAAATTTTCCCTTCGGGGGCTTTGCCCCCGAACCCCCACTAGGGGCCCGCTTACTCCTGAACCCCGTATAGGGGGTACTCCCCTGCGTGGAAGAGTGTACATACTTCTAGGGTGTAAATACTTCATGGGGTATAAACATGACTGAAAGTAAAAGACCTCTGAATCAGAAAGATAATCAAGCTCCACAACCAACATATACAACATAAGGTTTTAATTTAAGTGTAACGAATGGATGAGAAACTTGATTTAAAACATAAACACAAAATCTCCACAAAATATATACCAGCAAGAAAGGATTGAAAAATCTCAGACCAGTATTTAGAACATCAATGGAAAGATGGAAGACTGAGTAGAAAAACATGAAGTACATGCACTAGATTACATCAGGTAATTCTGAGACATATATAGTATGTAACGTACCCCACCACCCACGGGCTGGGCACATTAACCATAAGTCCCTTCTCTGGACTAATTCTACCCCTTCTCTAACTTTAGATAATAGGGAATGCATGAAATATCCACATGCATTGATCAAGACTCATGTTACACGTAAAAACAATGAATCATACGACATGCACAACAATACACAACAAGCATGCATACTCTAAACATATAGAATTCAATAATAAATAAATACACAACAAAATAATTCATACACAGGTAAATAATACCATAACAGAGAGAAGTTATCTTTTACAGAAGAAAACCACTGACTGGATACAAACCAAGAACGTTCCACCCAACCATAGACATTGTTGTTCCAATCCTCAACAACAATGTCACCCCCGAGACAGGGATATGAATCCACAAGGATGGTTCCAGAGTGTTACTCGGCTCCCTAAACTAGTCAACACTCAAGATCTCATAGGCTTCCCCAACACTCAGAGAAATCCAAGTACCCAACTCTCTTCTACCCAGTATGCACCACCCAAGAGAATGGACCCCAACCCTTTTTTTCCACGTAGTCCCTTAGGTAGGCCTTCTCCTTCCAAGGCTCTAGTGCAGCTGGTCCATAATATCCATGCTGGGACTCTTAGTACTCATAGCTGTGAGAAACGTTTGACGCAGACCAAACATCTCAAACATGAAGGTCTCAAATCATGGATGGATTACACCAACAATCTCTACAACCAATAATACCATGGTTGCACTTCAACAGTTCGTCTTCCTCTCTTGAGCCAAGACACTAATGAGTAAATATGAATGAGTGAGGGAATAAATGGAATGCAATATCCACAAGAGGGGTGAATAGTTAACAGGTGTGTGAATGAATGCATGAATAGGTGGAGCGACTGACAACAGAATGAGAGTGAGAATGGGAGTGAGAAGAGAGAAAAAACAACCATGACCAACCCCCCTCCAACAAACCAGGGATAGGTTTATGAACTCTTGGGAGTCAAGAACCTCTCGGCCTTCCCCGAAGAAGCTCACATAACTGTTATTCTCCATTAAGCAAAAAATGGAGAATAAAAATATAAAATAAATGCTTATCCCCTCAATCCCCCTCTCTTGTGGAATCATATCCCCTATAACTATTGTCCTTGTTTTTATATCAACCAATGATGTATGTATTATTAATTTTATGACTATTTACATATAGAAAAATAGGTGCATTGGCCTTTATCATCTAGGGTCTCTGGCCTAATCATCACATAAGACTCCTAGCTTATTATAACTTGGATCACCATACTACAACATATGTTACATTTACAATCACAACTGGGGCTGGGTATTGGGATGTTACAATCCCCTCCCCTTATTTTTACACTGTCCTCAGTGCAACTTGTTTACATATTACCATCAAGATTTCCAAAAATCTTTAAAAAGCTCCAAGATTTAGCTATTGGAAGCTTATTATCCACCTGATGCTCTACTCTCAAGCACCATTTTTGGTATTCATACTATAGCTGGAATTCAATTTCTCTATTCCATAGAATTGATTCTATAAAGAATTATGTTCATTGTTCTATTTGACACCCCCTCCTTATGGAAACTACCATGCCATAAACATCCTTGAGTTTCCTCCTCCTTGTTGCACTCACCCTTCTAGCCTCAAGCATCCCTTCACTACTACATAGTCCTTCATTGATCCATGTTTCCAAGGCTTTCACACCCAAGGAGGGCACTAACCCATTACCATAACCCCACCAAGGTTCTACAATTATAGGGATTTAGTTTTCTCAACAATAGTTTCTCTTTCCCAACATTCCAACTTTAATCAATATTATCTCATCTGCATTACACACATGCAGTTATCATGAGAGAACATAAAAAAATTCATTTAGAACTCAAACTTATTTCATAATTAATTCAACTTTTTCCCAAAATATGAAATTCTATTTAATAATTTTAATTGTTGTTGCAATAATAGGATGCAATCTTCCTTATGTCTTTCAACAAACACCATGTTGAATACCATTTTTCCTACAATGATTCTATCTTGCAATCAGCCAACAAATTTTCAGTATTTCCTATATATCATACTCTCATTGCAATATGTACAAAAACCTTATGAAGTGTTTTGAGAATTGTCCCTAACTAACAATTCAATCACAACTACAAACAATTTATTAGATAGAATGAATTATCTGTCTATGCATATGCATGTTCATAATTAATGTCAGTAAGTTCATTACTTCTTTTTCTGAACATAAACTTTCATGTAGTCAATGCTCATGTGACTACTTGAATTGCAACTTTCCTTTTGCAATGTCTAACAACTCCTGAAATGTTCTCAACTCCAAGATTTAGCATCATTTCAGTCGTTAGTATAATTATTTCCATGCAATAATATATATATGCATGTACTCACAAAACACATTCAACAAATGCATTTAAGTATACAATTCTATCATGTATGAGTGAAACTCTGTCACTTACTAGGCCTGAGTGAAACTCTCAATGTATATCTATTCAATGCATTTTTGCATTGATTTTTAGAATGATCCTTATCTAAGTCATGTATCTCACCATCCATAAATTGGAAATCTGGCCAATGTCTTGATACATTCTCCACACACTTCCCATTGTCTTCTCTATTATTTTAATTCCTTCCTTTCCGACCTGAACACTACACCAAAAATATAATTCAGTGGTGTGCATTAGTGTTAGCAAAAAGGTTGCATTCCAAGAATTATTTAAAGATAGGAATCTTTTGGGTATTTGTGTGGTATATAAATTTTCCATATCCATACCTTTCCATATCCAACCATGTCCTAGTCTCATGCATGACTAGTTTCCATGACATCATTCCTATAACAAGTTCTTATCTTTTATTTCTTTGTCTATTACCTCATAACCAAATTAACATGACATGTTATTATGTCAGTGTTTGCATTCAAAAGATAAGAAGATTTGATAACTATAACACGCCTCTAGCCCTTACCAAGCCTAGTGGTATCTTATTCATGTTAATGCATTTAAACAATACCATACTGTGTGTTATAAAAATTCAATCTAGGGAAATTCTTACCTGAATTTCCCTTTGGAAATTATGCAACATAATTTCAAAAGAGAAATACTTACCTCAATAGTTTCCATTAAACAAGTTTGATGTTACCTGATTAGTTGATAACAGTAGAATATCTCATGCCTCTTTATCATTCTTATATTCAACAATCCATATTTCTGTTGATTCCTTCCTTATGCAACAACATCATTAGCAACACTTGAAAACATGAAAGAATTCTCTCTTTATGGCTATCTCAAAAAGACATAACATACTTGTTGCTACAGTAATTACATCGACTTCTTTCTCCCTGTATCATTTTTCCTTGTTGATCCCATAAGTCTTCACTTCTTCCAGATTCTTGAATCTTCTTGTGCTCTCACTGTAATCACTTTGCATGATTATTTATGTCGTGAGCACTTTCTAGCCAAATTACTCTTTGTTGACTTTGCATTTCCAGCCAAATACTAATGTTGATACTAACCTTCATCTTTTATTTATTTTCTGGATCCATCTATCCCAACTCATACTTGGATGAATTATAATTCCAATCATGTTGTCTTATAGACTTTGGACCTTCAAAATCCATTTACTTTTCAGGAATGAACTTCTTCAGCCCTTTCCTAACTAATTACTTTAGTATTTG
Organism: Picea engelmannii; assembly: GCA_009831015.1. Taxonomy (NCBI): domain Eukaryota; kingdom Viridiplantae; phylum Streptophyta; class Pinopsida; order Pinales; family Pinaceae; genus Picea; species Picea engelmannii. The sequence goes on along the minus strand of ML822171.1, from coordinate 29,110 downwards.
AATTTTCTTGTACCCTTCTCTTCTCCTTTCCAAGTAGCCTCAAACTTGGCTTGCATAGCCAATCTCTAGCATATTGTAAGGATGCACATATGCCTCCTCCTCTAGTTGCACACGATTAATTAAAAGTACTCAAAACTACTTTTACTTTACCATTGTAATTTCAAGTGATACCTCCAACCTATGGGAATGTCACTCATAGCTCTATACCACTTAATATGGATTCTTATCAGACACCATCTCCTTTTCATTCAAAATCATGCATAGAACCATTTTATTTTTCGTGGTTCCTTACTGAATCTATACAAAGATTCATTTTTTTTTGAAATCCTTCTTGGCTTTGAAATATCCATTCTATTGTGGAAACATCTTTGATAATTTTGAAATGCATAACAAATTCTCAACTATTTTTCTATCTTTCATGGAGTGCTATCCTGCATTCCTATTATCTTGATATCTACCTCATGATCTCTTCTTCCATTACTACTTGGATTCCTCCTATCCAACTCTTACATGATCGAATTATATTTGCATTCACGTTCTTTGAGTAACCTTGGTCATCTAACACAAATTATTTATTGAGGCACTTGATTTATCCTTTCCATGAGTGATCATATCAAAATTTGGATTTTCTTGATGACTATTACTTTTTCCTGAATTGATGTAATCCAGATATGAATCCCTCCAAATTCTTCATGAACTTATCTTAGATCCAAATCTGTTACTAACTCATCCCATAGTTAGAGCGACCCGATTTATCTTAGGGTGCTCTAAACCCTTAACATGGTTCCTAGGATCGATCTTCTCTTCTTTCACCTATCAGCCCTTTTCTACAGGACCAATCCACATGACTAGGGATTTAACACAGAGGCACTAAACTATTTTAAACTCATGTACTCAAGACCTATGACTCAACTTTATTCCTTGTCTTCTAATCAATGGTGTAGATCATATCAGAGTGGATATCTATGATCAGGGATGATTGTGGGGTCCGAAAAATCATGATATTTATCTCCATTGTCAAGTTCCGCAATGGAAGATGCACATTGGTATTGGAATCGATGTGATTCATAGATATTTTGGTGGGTGACGATCGACGTTCTATGTGGATTGCGGAACCAAATTTTTTGTAAATGTTAACTCACCCTTTGAATCCCGCAATGGATCCTCATCGTTGATCTGTCATCACTTAGATCCGATGGTCATGAATTAATCAAATTTTGATCCGATGGTCCTCCTCTGCAACTCCTAGATATGATGGTTATGATTCAATCGTTATTGATTACTCCTTTCCTCGCGATCAGACTATGTGCATAGTTCCAATCCAAATGATGAACGGTTGATGTGCGTTCCTTCCTCTTCCTTGCATGATTGTGATCTAATGGTTATCATTCACTGGTGGGGTGATCTGATGACTATTGTAGCTTACCTTGTGATCACGATAATTTTTCTCCTTCATCGTTCAATAGGATCATTGATACTACTCATGATCGATGATCAATGGAATAATCATTCTCAATCTCGATTTGAATGTATAATTATACCAGGATTCCTCTTAATATTTCTCCTTCTCTTCCTACAACACAATCCCTATACCTAAACTACACAATCTCAAATGTATGCAGAGACATACACTTCTTCCTCACATAGGTATACAATACACAGATAAAAAAACATAATTCCATAAGCTTCCAGAATACTCGAAATAGAGTATTTTCCTTTTCTTCTTACATAAAATTACATAGGCTTGCAGGCCTTCCTTTGTCTGGATTAAATCAATAGACTACAATCCTCATTCTATTGTCATGATTAACATTCGTTTGGCCACTTCCAATCTCTCGTCTTGGTGAGCATTCAATTGACCACCCCTCTTTGTCGCTAAGGCTTACAATAATATACACAGGTATTTTGAACTATTTCGGGTTCAGATCCAACAAATACTCAATTATTATGGAATACTTGGAATCCTCTTTCCAAGACCTTTCCTTTGACTGCTTCCTTGCTCAATTTTGAGTTCCAAGAATAAATTTATGGACAATTGAAAATTGTCTTTCTAAATGATGCAATCCCTCTGCAGTTTTTCTCCTTTCTCAAAGAAAAAATAGCTCTTGGATCTTTTTTGGATCCACTCATAAGGTTCACAGACCTTCTTTACCACTTTTGATGCAGGTTCGAACAATCAAAACTTCACGGGCTTCCTTCCTATGCCCTTATTTTTTGTTTCTTTAACATAGTTTTCGAGCGTAAGCCCCTTTTATTTGGACCCCAACCTCATGTGACCATGGGTTGTGACCAAGAGATAACTGATAGGTGCTTATCTGGAGCCTAGGGAACTTCGGGGCTCCAAAAATTCAGAGGTTCTCTCAACTTCCACATTGAATTCTCCCGAACGTCGAACTGGCGAACTCCCGGACTGGCTCTCTAGAGCTTCACACTTTGGATACTCGAAGGAAATACTAATTGAAGGTCATAATTATTTGTTTAGATCGATGATAAAAAAGAACTACGGTACTCTAGGATTCGAGAGTTTTGAGGCTCCATCTTGCTTTGCATCCCAAATTTTAGAATTGGAAAACTCAAAAATAACAAATCAACGGACCGTGCATTCTCGTTAAACAATGACCAAAATAAACTTTAGGACTCCAGGCTTTGGGAGGTCTAGATTTCTCATGCTCTCAATCCTTCCAGAGTGCCAAGTATTCAGACTATAGGATCTGCTTCGACATATCCTCTCTCAATCAATGGCTAGAATTAACTCCAACCTTTGGGAGTTCCCGACTCAAATCCATTTGTAACTCAATTCCTCTAGAGTACCAAGTCTCCAGACCTTGGGATCTGGTGCTATGTGTCCATTGTAATCAATGGCTAAGAGGGACTCAGGCCTTTGGAAGTCCTTGACCCCAACTACTTATTCCTTGAATCCTCCAGAGTGCCAAGTATCTGGTCTATGGGATCTAGTGCCACATATCCTCTCCCGATCAATGGTGAGAATTTACTCCGCTCTTCGGAGCTTCGCAAGTTTCAACTTCATCACACTTTATTCCTTCCGAATGCCAAATTAGAGAATACGATGATCTCCTTTTCTCGATTGTCAAACAATTAATGTAATGACACATGGCCCCATCAATGGGTGACATGTGCCAGGTCCCAATTGGTACTAAGGGCCTATAAGTGGTATAGAAACAAGTCACACATGTCATGCTTATAGTAGGTCCATGTTACCCTAGGTTATGTCATCATTCCATGTCACTTTGGTGCCTTACGACTTCGAAGTATTTCATTGTTTAGCACCACACAGCCCCCGGACTGTCGAAATTCTAAACATTGCTTAATCTGTGGACACCTGTCCCTAGAAATAGATGGTCCAGATTAAATCCAGAGTTCAGGACTTTGGGAGATTTCCCTCCTGGCATCTTGAGGACTCGCTTCTCTCGGAGTGTCAAACCTTCGAACTACCGTGATATCTACGACTCACATTCTCTCACGCACAGATATGACAGATTCGATCTAATCTTCACCACTGCGCCTCACCTCCCGATCTTTGTTTGATCTAATGGATTTGATCTATCCTTGGCCAAATCCAATGGTTGAGCACTTCTCCTATTGAGCTACGACGTAGATCCACTTAGAAACTTCGAAACTATGGGAATTTTGCCTCTTTTACAACAAAGAACTTTAAACAGCTAGAGTGTAAAAGTTCAGAGGACTTTGGTGCTTAACCCCAATGCTCCTTTTCCAGATCTAACGACTATGAAGGATTAAGGACTCTTCAAATAGATATAATGTCTCGAGTCAAATATTGTGGCCCAAATGAATGACCATTATGGTTTCCTGAACTGCTACACCTCCTGAGCTTTTAAACACAGTCAATTTGTGCTCTCAACGCCTTCTGGCACTCTACAACTTAATTCTGTGTGGAACTTTTTCTTCAACTTCGGTTTACACGGCCCATCCAGGCTTAGTATTGGAACTGGGCTCTGATGCCAATCTGTAATGTACCCTGCCACCCACAGGTCGGGTACGTTAACCAAAATTCCCTTCTCTGGACTAATTCGACCCCTTCTCTAACTTTAAATAATAGGGAATGCATAAAATATTCACATGCATTGATCAAGACTCATGCTACACATAAAAAATGAAGCATACAACATGCACAACAATACACAAAAATAATGCATACTCTAAACATATCAAATTCAACGATAAATAAATACACAACAGAATAATTCATACATAGGTAAATAATACCATAATAGAGAGCACTTATAGTTTACAGAAAAAACCCACCCACCAGTTGTAGACCAAGGATGGTCCACCCAACTGTAGACATTGTTGTTCCAAGTCTCGAAAGAAATGTCACCCTGTTGGCAGCCAATTCGATTTTTTTCAATTGCCCCAAAAGCTGCCTACACCTATGTCTCCTGAACTTCAAATTTTCATCGCATTTTGCAAATAGACGATATTTTCATTTCATACGACACTTGCAAATTGGTTTCAATTTAGTTTTCACGACTGAAAGCGTGAAAATTCCTCTATCGTTATTTGAACTGTCATAGTTTTTATCGATATTTTGAGTGGCACTTTATCTTTGGTTTATCATATGGCTGAAAAAGATTGCCTATTCTTCCTTTGATTGCGCACCTTGACTTTTATTTGATTGATAAGGTATTGAGCATGCAAATTTATGAATTATACTCGATTATATAGGGGTCATGGTTGATTTTGGTTTTTATATGATGTGATCCTTACTATTGTAAGCTCTTGGCTTATCGATTTTATGAAATCTCTTGTCACCATGTTTTAAAACCTTTGATCAAAATGTTTGATAATGCAACAAGTGCGTGGGTAATATATGAGTCTGATTTCATATTGAATGGCAATAGTCTGAAGTTATACAATGGAGAATATTTAATTTATGGGTTTAATATTGAACAATCATGGTTTCAAACCATAGATTGGCGCATTGGTATATAACTATCCACCGTTTAAAACTTGAGTTGGCCGAATAGTTTGATTTTGGTTATGATTGATTGAACAGGGGTTGTACTTTGTCATTACTATGTTGCATGGCGGTGGATAATCCCACCACCCTCGCACACGTGCATTAATTTGCATCCCCTTTCATTGTTCTCAGTTGTTAGCCAAAATGATTTTGCTCCTGTGTGTTTAATCCGAACCCTACAATGCGCCTGCACCATGGCTCTAGTCGTAAGGGCTGAACCCAATGGTAGCCAGGCATTGTTGATGTTCGACGGTGCTTACAGTGACCTTGAGGAATTCGGATGGCTCCCGTTCATATGAAAGTTTGATGGTTATAACCCTAGCGTAACTCAAAAATTTGCATTAACCTTTGATGGCTGCCGAGCCAAGGTTGGGGATATGCAATTGGAAATTGATGAGCAATTTCTCAGTTTAGCTACTGGTCTGCCTGCTATCAGGTAGAGATGGTAAAAAAATTGCAAAGTGGAAGATGTCACGTGGACATTGCTCTTCCAGTCACGAAGAGTGAGCTCCTGTGACAAAGGTTTGCCCACGAATATGCTAAAGCAACGATGGCACGACTTGTTGATGATAAGTAAACAATTTATCACCTGCGAGGGTAGGTATGGTTTCGTTTTCTTGTACCACCTTCGACTACTTATGGTTTTCATGGGCTATGAGCTTAATATGCCTTACTACTTGCATAGGAGTCTGTTTAAAATGTCTAAAAGATACAAACGAAACCAGGCCGATAACAACCTATTTCATTTTGGGTTAATTAAAATGCTTGTGGTTTTTCATTTGGGGTTACGCCGAGACTGTTGGAATGATTTTCTTGTTCGAAATAATTTCAAGGACTCAAGCCTACCACAGGTTGACAAACCTGTGGTGAGCGAGGGCAAGTCAGTACCCCCTGTGCCTTACAGTGCTCTATTACCTAAACCCCTACCCGACTCACCTATTGACCTACCCAATTCTGTCACCAAGGATGTGGAAAATGTTAAACCCGTGGCTAAAAATCCTAAGACCAAACCTAATGTGAATTCTAAAGGTAATAAGAACACCCTATTAATCTCTCGCATGGCAAGAAACAAACCGAGACCTCCTGTCAACCCTGACCCTATCATGGTGAGTGAATATTCTGAATCAGAGGTTGAATGTTACCTGGCAAGTGAGTATCCCTATTCTGAAGGTCTCTGTGACAAACCCTCATACGATTTTGTTAAAAACCTACCACCTTGCTTGCAAAATGATCCTAATTATCTAGGCATCAAAATGCCTTGTGAAACCCCCAGTGACTCGTCAAAACCCCCTCCTGTTCTATCTGAACCAGCTGCTCCACCATGTGATCAGTGTGGAGCATGGTTAGAAAGGTATTACCTCGATGTGCCAATGTTGCAGTCCAGAATTCATGCTCTCGAGGATCAGGTTGCAAGGCTCACCAATCAGAAGGCTAAATCAACAGCCATTGATAAGAAACAACGAACAACAGGCTCTATTCTGTTTAAGAATGTGGAGTCTGCTACAACAGTTGTGAACTCAAAACTGGCGTAGCTCGAACAACCTCACTGGTATGATTATCACCTGTTATATGATAAACTCACAACTCTGTTTACAGCGTGGATTTACTTTGACACATAAGCATGCATTATTGTATATAATTTTGTTTTGATTAATTGAATTTAGTTTCCCGAATTTTCTTTGATTGGATTTAGCTTTGATTCGATTGATCATATTATGGATTTGGTTGTTTTAATTTAAATTCGATTGGATACTATGTTGCTTATTGAAGTTGTTAATATTTTTCTAAACACAGGTTGTTTCTAGTATTTCAATTTCAAACACAGTTAATGTTTCAATTCGAAATTGGTTATAGTCTATACGATGTGGTTGGCAATAATGGTTAGCTGTTATGATTTGATATTCCATGTCTTTTGACCAATCCGAATGCCATTTTGTTAAGGCATAACCAAATTGCGAATAGATATGAGTGATAACTGTTATACCCAACTAATCGATTCGCATTTTTCGACTGTGTTATCAGCTCAGTTCATATTGCAACAAATATATTGTTAAATTTGATTTGGGAACAAAAGTGATTATGCCCAGGATTGCGATTTGTTTCTATATTTGACTCAGTCACAATTCCATTTGATTGTTTCCCAGTTTATGGTTATCATCGCTGTTGATGGTTATGATCATTACGTGATCCTGTTTGTTGACTGTATAAACGCTCAACGATTCAAATCTATGGCGAAGTTTGATGAATGATTATTTGGCAATAATCGTAACAGTTTTTCCATATTGGTATTTGATTGAAACAACATGAATCGTATGCACACTGTTACAGCCGTAACAAATCAATTTCGATTATGTTCAATTATGATTGTATCAATTATGATTGTGTTGAATTAAATCGTATCTTATACGATATGATTCACCGTTGATTTAATTTGATATGAAACAGTTCGATTACTATTTGACCATATTTTATGGCAACTGAAAAAACAGAGCATTCTTACCCTGTCCCGATTGCATCCTTTTCGATTTTGTTAATTTGAATGATAAACTCATTTGAATCATAGTGATTCATTTTGGATATTTATTAAAAGAAAATTAAATTGGATTTTTTTCTTTTGAAAAGATTTGGTTTGATTTCTATCTGGTCCTGTATGCTATTTTAGACTAGCTACAGAATCAGATGATTCTGTAGCTAAGTCTGTAGGATCAATTTTTTAGTGTTTTGTTACTGAAATATCTTTCTAATTTGATACTTGTGTTCTATTGCAGGTAAATTCNGTCAGTTAATCTTTTCTTTACTGTTTTAATTAAGTAGTTTAATTCAGATATAAGTTTAATTAGATTTATATTAGATTGTTTAATTTCAGTAAATATATTAGATTGTTTCATTTCAGTAGTTTTATTTCTTTTTCATAAAATATAAAAATCAAAAGAGATTCTTGGCTGTCTTAGGGCAGAAAACACATGAGTTTTGCAGGTTTTAATTAAATTTGTAGGTTGTTTATAGTGTACGTTTGTGAATAAGTAATATTACAGCTGGTAATTAAATAGTTGATTTGAGTTATTATAATAGTAATTAGTAGATTATATATAGAATAGTTAGAGTAGTTTATATTTAGTTTTAGTTTAATTTATTTAGTCTTAGTTTGTTTTAATTAGATTAGTATAGTATTTTGTTTTATTAGTTTTAGTTAGTTTAGTTTAGTTTATTGTATTTAGTTTTAGTTAGTAGTTTGTTTTATTTATTTTAGTTAGATTAGTTAGTTTAGATTAGTTTTCTCTTTGGTTTTCTTAAAATACCTTAGGGCGGTCAACGGAGCCGTTAAACTTGTCAGGGTGGTTCATTCCAAACGGCTTGGGTTATTTAGACAACCTTGGACCGGTTCCACTCTCTCAATTGACGGACTGACAATTTCGCCCGTCAACACACCCTTGAGCTAGGGATATGAATCCACAAGGACGCTTCCATAGTGTTACTTGGCTCCCCAAACCAATTATCACTCAATCTCTCATAGGATTCCCCAACACTCACAACAATACAAGTACCCGACTCTCTTCTACCTAGCTTGCAACATCCAAGAGAATGGACACCCACCCTTCTCTTCCACGTAGTCCCTCAGGGAGTCCTTCTCCTTCTATGGATCCAATGCAGATGGTCCATAATATCCATGTTGGGACTCTCAGGACTCGCAACTGTGAGCAAAGTTGGACATAGACCACGCATCTCAGACATGCAGTCTCAAATCATGGATGGATTACACTAGCAATCTCTACAACCAATAATAAAATGGTTTCACTTCAATAGTTCATATTTCTTTCCCAAGCCAAGACATGCATGAGGAAAGATGAATGAGTGAGGGAGAGAATGGAGTGTAATCTCCACAAGAGGGGTGAACAGTGAATAGGTGCATGAATGAATGCATGAACATGTGGAGTGACCAACAACAGAACGGGAGCGAGAATGGGAATGAGAATAGAGAAAGAAAAACCATGACCAACCCCCCTAACAGACCAGGGATAGGTTTATGAATTATTGGGAGTCAATAAACTCCCGGACTTCCCCAAAGAATATCACATAACAACTATTCTCCATTAAGAAAAAAATGGAGGACAAAAATATAAAATAAATTCTTAGCCCCTCAATCCCCCTCTCTTATGGAATCATAGCCCCCTATAAATCTAGTTCTTGTCAGTCTAGCAGCCAGCGATGTATTTATTATTAATGATATGAGTATTTACATATACAAAAATAGGCTCATTGGCCTTTTTCATCTAGGCTCTCTAGCCTAGTCATCACATCAACATCCTAGCTTATTATAACTTGGCTCACTATCCTATAACATATGTTACATTTACAATTACAAATGGGGTTGGGTCTTGGGATATTACATAGTATAATTATTATCAAAGAGGAACCTCCTAATCAATAAGAAAAAGTACTTTGACAACACTTGCACCAGTAAATAAATAGTAAATAATTCACTGCATTCATGAACAAGTACTAAAGACGAATCCTTCATCAATAGCTAGCATCAAAGCAATACTAAAACACAAAATATGATAGTAGGAGAAGAAATTTATCTTGAATTATCCAAGAGTCTTGAGTCTGATTACATGCAATCTAGAAACTTTTACAGTTGAAAGCAAATGATGTGACTCTCACATCAAACCATTCCAACCCCTCTTTTGGATTCATATCACCCATTAAATAAAAAATTACATAAAGAATCCATCTATGATTCATTACCTAGATCTAGCATATCATTTTGTGCCTTGGAGAGGTGTGGCAATAGACAAACAAATAAAAAATTAACAAACTGCTAGATTCTAGGAAGTTGTTGGTGAAGATAAATTAAACTACAACTAGCTCATGTTTGGATATCTAGTGGTATTATATATTAGGTACATGTGTCCCTTGATGTCGAATTGTTTCCTAAGGAACCAATCGAACCTCTTTTGACAACTGGCAGCTCTCCCATAACTCCGATTTACCAGACTGTTAGAGTTTGCAGCGCATATGCATGATGTGCTGCGAAATTTCCTCTAGATGTTTTTTTTTCTTTTTTCCCAAATGAAAAATTGGTTTGGGGTAACTGTTGGTAAGAAACTTAATAACATCATAATTCTTCTACTCGAGAACAATGGGAAAAACCCAGTTCCCATATCGCGAGAAAATTAAAAAATGGTTTTAAATGACAGTGGCTCATTTCTCGAAAACCGTGAAGTATTTTGACCTAAAATTAAGTGAGTTTATTCATATTATCCTCATGCATCTCCTGTAAACATTTCATGGAAAATAGGTGCATGGTTAAAAATTTATGCTGAAAATACACTTTCGCAACGTACTTTCGCAACAAAACTATTGCTTCAACACTTTTGCAGCATGGATTCACTGCAAAAGTTTTCTACAAGCATGTTTTCAACTATTTGATCTCTTTTTCCTATGTGAGAGGTATCTAGTGGTTTTTTTCCCATGTAATTAAGCCCGATGAACCAAAAAACACATAATCCCTGCTGAAAAGTATGCCTTGTCATATCCAAGACCCAAACCCTAAGTATCCCATGGCTACAAAATCATGATTTTCTCTATTGATATGAGATTGTGTGTAATTAAAACAGAAGAAAAATTGGAGAAGCCTCTGACCATCCATAAACTATTCAGCTTCCAACAGAATGGGTTATGTAACCTTGTGAAATCAGGGTTTGTTGTTAATGGTTTGCAATGATTAGGCTTTGATACAAATAGGGTTTATGGTAGAAAAATATTGCAGAGGCCGAGATGAAACTATAGATAGAAGCTTAGATGAAATGATGACAACCTGAGGTTGAATGAATTCTCAAATATTAAGAGTTCAAAAAAAAGAGTTCAAAGTGCTAACTCAGTTTGCAAGAAGTAATTTTTAACTAGGGTTTTCATCAAAATAATTTGAAGTTTCAAAGATAAGGTATGAGCTAAGATTTTTGAGTGGAATAACGATAACTATATCCTAAGAGAAAGTGAGATATGCCTTGGTTTCAGATCACTATGTGTTAGCAAAATTTCTTGTAAGGGGGGGTAAAATGCAAAGGAATGGGTTAAAAACACACTTGCCCTAAGTTCAGGATGCAAAATGTGCCTATGTTTAAATGGAAATCAAATATGGACGGTAGGAATTAGAGATCCTGGATCAACAACCCACATTGGATTACAGAGCCCCCCCGCCTTTATACCTTTAAGCGGAGGGGGGGGTTCCGGAATCGAGGGTGCACCTCTTCAGTGGTCACGATCAGAGTGCCCAGATCAATGGTGCACAAGGCGATTATGGACACCCTCGCCTTTCTACATTTAAGCAGAAGGGGGGGGTGGGGTTTGGAATTAGGCATGCATCTTCCCGATGGACGAGATCAAAGTGCCCGGATCAACGACGCTCAGGCGATCCCATCCTTCTCATTTGCTCTACTTTTAATCGACGTGGGCCCTTCCCCCCATCACATCATCCTCCCAAGCCACCTCTTCCCTGCTACCATGTGTTCCCCTCCCTCCGTGACACCTATCCATTCATCCTCGTGGCACACTTTGTCCTTTTTCTTGTTTTCACCTGACACCTCATGCCAGGTGTTCTTCATCTCCCAACTCGCCTCTCCTCCTCCTTCAGTCCTGCCGCCTTATGACTTCCCCGTCATCTTCCTATGACATTGTGGCCGGTCATAAGAACGTTTCATCCCTCTCCCTTCGGCTATGTATGGTCACCTCTGCTATGAATCTATTCAAGCCCCATGCTCCATGTTTCCTCTGCCCATCCACCACTCCTCATTATACGCCCTAGCCTTCGTACTGGCCTCCACGTCTATTCGTTAGGCCGTTCGGCTAATCCAAGTGGCAGCGAGGGACCCTCCACATCTTAAAAGTGCCAAGTTAGCCGGGCCATTCTCAATCCCAAGGAAGCAACTATTAAAGCAGTTGGTGGTGGTTAGACATCATCTCCGCCATAAAGGGAAAGTCCGGTGATGAATTAAAAGCACGTCGATTCGCCCATGGGACTGTCAGGAGTTCGATTGCGTCTGCCATAGGTGCATGATCATTCAGAGACTGTAGGTCCAGATTGTCAGAAGCCATGCAGATGCAATGTTTTTAATGCGACGTCTTGATTTTGTTGTTGTTGTTGTTCTAAGTATATGTAGGCGTTTTTGCCATTTTTGTAGGGATCGATGGTAGAGCGAAGATCCCAACTGTAAAGTTTTAACAACCATTCTAGTTCTCTAGTTGTGCATATGTATATGAGATTTCTTGTTTTATGAAAAATAGTTTTCCTACTCCATATAAGCTTTCATCTCATACTAGGGAGTTCATGATCGACTGATTCGCATGAATTGTTGCAATTATGTCATGATAAAGGATTTATCGTTGCATCATTGTATTCTCTAGTTTTCTGTGTTTGAATGTAAGAAGATCTTGCGTTTGGACGCTTTCTTCCCCAGTATGTTAGAAACCTGTTGTTTATGACAGACCCATGCACTCTTCTTATACAAGTCTTCCCCCCTACTCACCCTTATTACAACTCATTGTTTGAATTTTATCTAAGACCTCACTTGCCCATGCATTCCCGACCTAGTTTCAGAGTTGAAACGATATTGTTATGAGTTTACTTCCATTTGATCATCTCTTTTATAAACAAAACGTGACATTAAACTGATGGGCGTGGGGCTCTGCTCCTACTGCAATCCAGGAGTGACTTCCGTCGCCAACATTTCTAGCGCCGTTTCCGGGGACGAAGTTGAAAATCTTCCCTGGGATAGAATGACATTGAGCTTCTGATTCTGAAGGTGAATCAGGCATCAGAGCCCTTGAAGATTTCTACTGTGCACTTGGCGACTCCATTTTGATGACCCCACTAAGGCAAACCTGTTGGGTTAGTTGTGGCTTCCAGTGATAGACACATGCAGTCCCATCCACAGCTGCCTCTGGCCACGCTTGAAGAAGATCCAGAGGTGATTATCAGAAAAGGGAAGCCCTCTCAAGGAGAAAGCTTCACCAATGAACCAGGTATTTCCCCACCTCCTTCCGTAAAATCTCCATTTTCTTATTCTCAGCTTCCTAGCCAGCCTTTTTCTGAGGTTTCCCGTTTTCTAAATTTCGGGAGTGTCCCTGCTGAGTTTTCTCCTCCTGATCTGGCATCAGAAGGAGAGATCCTTGTCACTCCCCCCTCCCTTGAAGTTGTGCCTCAGCACAGACCCCAGGCCTCAGAAGGTTTCACCACCCCTCCTTTTGTTACTATTACTGCACAGAGAAAAGCATCTGCACATTTAGGTCCCTTAGCTCTCTCTCTGTCTTCCCCGTTGTCTTCCTTTCCTTCAGGAAGCTCTCTTCTGATATCCCCTATTCACACTCCTTATCCTCCAAGTTCTCCTCCACCTAATATCCCCATGGCAGGAGTAAATCCCCCTATGACCAGAATGGAGGCTATTATAGCCACTAGGTATGCTCCCCTTGTGTTACCTCATCCCCTCAATGCCCTCCCGATAGATGGTTACCTCAAGCAACTGCCTAAGTTCACGGGTGAGAGGGACATAACTGCGGATGAACACCTAGAAGCCTTTTACAGTTTCACAGATGATAATGTCATCATGCATGCAGACGTATGGATGAGGATTTTTGTCCATAGCCTCCAAGGTAAGGCTAGAAAATGGTTCAAGGCCCTGCCTCCTGGATCTATTGATGGGATCGAAGCTTTAGATAATGCCTTTTTGAGATAGAGGGGAGATAAAAAAGACTTTGTGTATTATATGACAGAGTTTGGATCTTTGAAGCGAAAGGAAGGAGATTCTGTCTCTGACTTCTCCAAGAGATTTAATAAAATGTATAATAAAATTCCTGCTGAGATAAATCCCTCAGAAGCCTCGGCTAAGATCACTTATGCTAGCGCTTTTGATCCTGATTTCTGCCTACTGCCGAGAGAGAGAAGGGCCACTACCCTGGCCCACATGCAGGATGCAGCCGTGGAGGTAGAATCTAACATATTAGCTGTTGACTGACTCAGGAACACTGCTGATAGAAACATGTCCAAGAAAAGGCCTGAAGCTTCCCCATCCAGTTCCTCTCCTATGCCCCATCAGACATATGAGACAACTAGAGTATTAAAATCACTTTCTGCCTGGATGGAAAGGTGGGAGTTAGAAGGGAAGCCCATGTACAGAAATCCCCAGAATGCTGATGGTAGAAGTTTCAGGAGACCTAATAACAATGGACCACAGGCCTTCCCAAGGGAACTGAGGGGAAAAGACAGAGAGGATCAAAGGATTCAAACCCCTCTCCAAAATAACCTGGTGACTCATGAAAAAGGGGAGGAGATAGATGAGTTCGACCCCGAAATTCATTGTGTTGAAGAGGCTCCTCCTTTTCCCCATTTGACTCAGTCTGCCTATGAAAAATCCCTAATGAACATTCAAATCCATGAGTTAGGTAAGGGAGAGAGGGCTGGCCACACTTCTAATAGATACAATCTCATATCAAAAAGGAAAGAAGGAGACTTTGACAGCCAAGACCAGCCCCTCAAAACAGATAGGCCTGACAAATCTGCAGCAACCATTACTAAAGAAAAGAAAGCTCAGGGCGCTTCGCCAGCAGCCAAAGAACCTATCTCAGAGGTAAGGGAAGCTCCTAAGCCTATTTCCTCTTTTAATTTTCAGCATGAAATCCAAAAGATCAGGATTCCCGTCCCCATCTCTGAGCTAGTTAAAAATGAAGACTTTAAAAGGTCCCTCTCTAAGCTGCGACAATCTGAGTCCCCCCAGCCTCCCTCTGACTCAGTAAACCTTCAATATGAGAAGACAGTTGTCATCCTAGGTCCCATGGTAGAAGACAGAGATGATTCATCTCCACCCTTCTACACCTCCCTGAACATACATGATAAAGTGTTGCATAATTTCCTCATGGATTCAGAAACTTCCCATAACCTTATGCCCAATATAGTCATGGAAGAGTTGGGACTGGAAGTGACAAAGGCCTATCATGATTTTTACTCTTTTGATTCAATTAGGGTGCAATGTCTTGGAGTCATCAAAGATCTGGTGGTCTCTTTATTCCAGCTGCCCATGAAGAGTGTGCTCATGGACATTGTGGTAGCTGATGTTCCCCCCAAGTTTGGCATGCTGCTGCCTAGGTCTTGGATTAAAATACTTGGAGGAACGTTACAAATGGATCTCACATATGCCACCATTCCATTCTTTGGAGGTGAATACAAGAGGTTGTACAGAGAAGCCCAACTATCCTACATCGTCAGTGACGAAGAAAACCCCACTAATCACCCCATCTTTTCACTTGACACTGATTTAGGGTCTAGTTTGTTACAGATCACTAAAACTCCTGAGGCCCCTTTACAGATCAGAAAAAAACCCATTCTTAGCTAGGAGATACCTCCTCCAACCACCTCTGTTTGGAAGATGTTCTTTGATGGAGCTTCCTCCAGTATAGGTGCAGGTGCCGGAGTGGTTTTCATATCTCCCTGTCAAGAGACCATATCTCTGTCATACAAGCTGGAATTCAAAATCACCAACAATGTGGAAGAATATGAAGCTCTTATTCTGGGTATGAGGGCTGCAAAAGAAATGGGAATAAAGGAGATGGTTTTGTTTGGAGATGTAGAATTGATCATCCAACAGGTCAATAATGTTTATCAGGCCAAGCATCCTCGGCTTAGAAGTTACAGAAACGAGGTATGGGACCTGATTGATAATTTCTTCTCTGCTTTCAACATTGTTTTTGTCCCAAGGGAAGAGAATACCTCGGCCGACTCCCTAGCAGTCTTAGCCAGTTTTTTCAGAATCCCCTTGCCACCAAGGATTAATGGTGAGGTCAAAGTAAGATACAGGCCATCCATCCTAGATAATATAAAGCATTGGAAGTTATTCGAGGACGATCTTGAAATTGAAAAATTTATTCAGTCCGTCGATGAGTTTTCTGCATTACACATTGATCAAGATCATGACCCCGAAGGTGACCACCCCTCTGAGGTATTCTTGAATAAAATTGTTAATCACCATATTATTCAACTGCCTAGCAATCACATTCCAAGGGGACTGGTCCCCTTAGAAAGACTGTTCAACAAAAATGATGTGGCAGTAAAGGGTGGTGTTTCAAATGAAGATGTTGACATAGCCGAATGCAACATTGGCACGTAGGATGAGCCTAAGTTTGTCAAATTGTCAAGCAGCCTGACCAATGAACAGAGGGCGGAATATGCTGAGTTATTAAAGGAATTCGCTGATGTGTTTGCATGGGCCTATGAAGACCTCAAAACTTATGACACGCCTTTCATTGAGCACAAGATCCCACTGAAAGAAGAGGCTAAGCCATTCAGGCAGAAGATGAGACAGATAAATCCCATGTTGCTACCTGTCATGGAGAAAGAAGTGAAGAAATTGTTAGATGCCCAAATCATTGTCCCCTTGAGGTATTCCGAGTGGGTAGCCAATTTAGTCCCAGTAAGGAAGAAAAGTGGAGAAATCAAACTCTGTGTTGATTTCAAAAACCTGAGCAGGAGCTCAAGGAAAGACAATTATCCCCTGCCCAACATGGAACACATATTGCAAAGGGTAACTGGTGCGTCTAGGATATCCATGATTGACGGGTTTTCTGGTTATAATCAGATATCAATCATGCCTGAGAACAGAGAGAAAACAACCTTCACCACTCCTTGGGGCACATTAATGTATGCCAAAATGCCTTTTGGATTGATGAATGCAAGGGAAACATTTCAGCGAGCTATGGATATAGCCTTCATTAGGGAGAAAGATCAGTTTGTGGTGATTTATTTGGATGACATCACAGTCTTCTCCAAGTCAAACAAGGAGCATTGCTACCACTTGAAGAAAGTTTTCCTGAAGTGTCGGAGGTTTGGCTTGTCTTTAAACCCCAAGAAATATTTGTTTTCTATGAAGGAGGGGAAGCTATTAGGCCATATAGTATCAGCAGAGGGAGTGAGAATTGATCCTAGTAGGGTAGAGGCAATTCAGACCCTGTCACCTCCGAGATCCAAGAAGGAAGTTCAGGACTTTTTGGGGAGATTAATTTTCTGAGGAGATTCGTCTCAAATTTCGCTGAGTTGGTGAGACACATCACAACCATGCTCAAGAAGGGAAATGAAGTGAAATGGACTGTTGAACCCAAGGAATCTTTTGTCCAAATAAAAAGGGCATTGACTGAGGTGCATGTGCTGATCAGTCCTGACTATTCCAAAGATTTCCTGATCTTTTCTTTTGCTTCTTGTGATACAGTAGCAGCAGTCTTGTTGTAGAAAAAAGAGGAAGGGAGAGAGCAGCCCATTGCCTTCTTCAACAAGGCATTGAGAGATGCATAAGTCCAGAACGAGATCATGGAGAAGCAGGCTTATGCCTTGGTGAAATCCCTCAAAGATTTCAGAGTCTATGTCTTACACTCAAAGGTCACCGCATACATTCCTTCGGCCTCTGTAAAGGACATCCTCGTACAACCTAACATAGATGGGAGAAGAGGTAAATGGATTTACAAGATCCTAGAGTTTGATCTGGAGATTAAGCCCACCAAGTTGATAAAGGGGTAGGGTTTAGCCAAGTTGCTGGCTGAATCTAATTGCAAAGCCTTGGGAATTAACTTCATCAATGAGCAAGCTGAGTCATCCAACAAGGATTTTCAGAGTGTCTTATCCCTGGAAGCATGCTCCTGGTACAAGGATATCTTGTACTTTCTACAAGAATTGAAGCCTCCTGATGGAATGGGAAAAAGCAAGGCAAGAGCTTTAAAGCTCAAAGCGATCAGATATTGCCTCATTGACCAAGCCTTGTACTGGATGGACCCTCTAGGGGTATTTTTAAGATGCCTGAACCTGCAAAAATCCCATAAGGTTATGTTTGATTTCCTTAGTGGCCTTTGTGGAGGTCATCATTTCTGGAAGACCACAACTCACAATATTCTCCAGGCTGGATATTACAGGCCTACTTTATTCGCTGATGTCTGCAGAGAAATCAGAGCTTGCATCAAATGCCAAAGGTTCTCGGGAAAGCAGTAGCTCAAATCTCTGCCATTAAAGCCTGTAGTAGTTTCAACACCCTTTCAACAGTGGGGATTGGATTTCATTGGAGAAATTGATCCTCCCTCAAGTGGCCAGCACAGATGGATCCTGACTGCGACAAACTATTTCACCAAGTGGATAGAAGTTGTCCCCACCAGGAGCACTTCTCACAAAGTGATTATCAACTTCCTGGAGGATATCATAGCCAGATTTGGCTGTCCTAGAAAAATTGTCATTGATAATTCCCCCCCCTTTCGGTCTGAGCCTCTGGTCAAGTTCTGTGAACAGTTTGAGATTTCACTGATCCACTCTACTCCCTATTATCCTCAAGGAAATGGACTAGTGGAATCTTCCAATAAAAGTCTGATCAAGCTCATCAAGAAATTACTAGAAGACAGTAAAAGGGACTGGGATTCCAAGCTCAAATTTTCTCTATGGGCTGATCGGGTGACAACGAAAAGGTCCCTTAGCATCTCACCTTTCCAACTTGTTTACGGAACAAAGGTTGTTTTCCCTACACAGCTCACATTGTCTGTAGCGAAATTCTTTCAAGACCTTGAAGGAGAACCTGATCATATGGTCAGAAGGATTCATCAAATGGTAGAAGTACAACAGATCAGGGAACAAGTCCTGAACAGGGCCTACAATCATCAGCAGAAGATCAAGCAAACCTTTGACAGGTAGAGCGAAAAGAAAGATTTCGAGCTGGGTGATCTGGTGCTCAAATGGGATGCACCCAGGCAAGAAAAGGGCAGGCATAGTAAGTTTGATGCCCTCTGGTTTGGGCCTTT
>ML822170.1:94442-105103 GCA_009831015.1 Picea engelmannii | reverse complement strand
AAATGCTTCTACTTCTTCTGCTAAGTTACAGGTTTCTCTGAACAACGTCCAGACTCAGTTAAAATTGGAGAAGATATCATCTTCTGCAAAGGACAACATAATTAAGTCCTTAGAAGAATTGGTGCTCAATATTGGGTATGATCCCTCAAATGTGAAAGAAGTTGAGGAGATGCTCAAGAAAAAGAATGATGACATAGAATCTCTGAGGAAACAACTGAAACTGCCACCTACAGAAGATGCACAGGCAAAGGAGATAGCTGAGATAGAAGGTGAAAAGTATGAAATTCTTAAGTTGATCATGGATCAGAATGCACAGTTAAGAGAGATGGAAGCAGAGCTGGAGAGATTGGTAAAGGAGAAGGAACATGAAACACCTATGGAAGTCATTCCACTGAGTGAATTTCCCCTCATAGGAGTTAGCACAACAACTGTAGCAACGAATGCCACAACATAAATTCCATCATCCACCCCACTGATAGCTCTGGAAAAAACTTTGGAGCTACCAAAATCCATGGAGGAGATGAACTTACAAGGAATGGAAATCAACATACTAAAAAAGCAGGTTGAGAGCCTTTAGGAGCTCAAGTCTTCTTACTAGACAAGCTACACCATGGAGAAACAAACATTAGAAAATCTCAAGCAAGAATTGCAGCAGCTACAAAAGAAAACAGTGGCAGGCAAGACAATTGTTGAATCCAAGGAGAATATTTGGATGGATATCTCCAAGTCCATAAGAGAAATCTAGCCTATGGTGAAAATCATGTTTGAGAAAAATGAACTAGTGCTGAGGAGCAGGCAAGATATTGACAAGATAAAAGGAGAGCTGGAGGAAATGCCTATAGAAGCCACTGATATCATCAGATTCCTGAATTCGAAGACCAAGGAAGAGTTAGAGGAACTGGATATCGAAGGCAAGACATAAACCATCCTCAAAGTCAAGAGTGTTCTGACCAAAAGAGGACTGATGTTGCAGTTGGAAGAAAAGGTCCAGAACATGGACATTGGAGTCCAAAAGTTTTTTAGCAATATCGAGGCTTTGCAGAAGAAATATCTTTTTGGTTTACTGGTCCTAAATGACAAGTTGATGACTCTTCCTGATTACAAACAGAAGATGGCCACGATGGCCAAAGATAGTTCCAACTTTTTGGGAATATAGGGCAGTATAACAGGCAAGGCATTCTTATAAACTTTGCAGCCAGACCTCAACATACAACATGAGATCAAGTATATTTTCATCGTCAAAACGGATTTTTCCAAGTACACATAAATGGATGAAATATACTGGAGGCTACTCAAAGTCACCATTCCCAGTCAGCTAAGATGAGAAGAGTTGTGCAATTTGATCAAGTAGGAGATGAGGTGTGCGATTTGAATAAGCACAGAGATCAATTAAATTCATGTGGGTGACTCACCAACGACCTTCCCTAGAATCAACATGAAGAATTCGACACATCATCGAAAATTCCTAAATTTTTGTATCTTGTTAGGTAGTTAGTTAGATTCAGAATCTGCCACATCCTGATCATTAATGACAGGTTCGTTTGTAATTTTGATTATAAATACTTCAAACTTTGAAGTACTGAGGGTTGATTTTTATGCCCCAGCAAGCTGTAAGCATTGTAATTTTTATCAAGAGATCTTCCAGTAATATAAAAAGACATTTCATAGGATTCCTATGTGTCATCTGTTGGTGAAATTTTCTATTCTCAGTTGAATGTGTATCTCTCTTAGTTATCATCTTGTTTTCTAACCTGATCATTTAAAAGGAGTTAAAGTTGCATAATTTACCTTTGCGTACTTTTTTCCTAGATTTTAAATATCTAAGTGTTTTTCTTCTTACGTTGTATTCAAGAAATTCTTAAATGCTTCTTGGTTATAATTAAACAATCTTGCCTTTTTCTGTTGTCCATCATTTTATTTCTAAAGAATCCAATAACTGCATTATCCTGCCTTGTGAAGGAATATTTACATTTTTTCTCTGATCTCTACCTTTATAAAATAGACCCCATATCCCAATGAATGCGTAAAACCTTTCAGCCATTTTACAAAAAACAAACAACTCGGTTCTACATATTTTAACTAGCCTAATATCTGGACGTTAAAACAAAGTTATATCTTATAGAGAGATCCCTCTCTGAAAATGGTAGGGCTAGATCCCAGTTTCGAAGTGGTTGGATAAGGTTACCTCTGGTAAGTTTCTTATGATTTTCAACAACCTCTGGGAATTTACAGAGTGATAACATAATTGGAGACCATACTGGGGAACTAAACAGATTTTCCATCCCTTCTTTTCTTTCCCCTAAGATGAAGAAAACTGTATCTCCGAACTAATCAAAAACCCTAAATTCATATAGAGATAAGGATCAGAGGTTGTTAAAGTTTGTGTATGTTAGTTAAAGATTCCTAAAAATAAAAAATAAAAAAAAGGGTCATCCTCAACATTTTGGCTCCTAAAAGAGTTTTCACTAGATCTCATCCAGATCTCGAACCTGCAATAGTAATAGACAATCCCAAAAAATTACTCAGGAAGAAAAACGCTGCAGAGGTTTCCAGGAGACACAACCCACTTCTAAGGTCCCCTTCTCTCCCAGAAAAGTTAGTTGCTCTTCAAGATCTCGAATTTGATATATCATTTCAACAAAGCCTTTTCAGGACAAAATATGATAGTTTTGTCAGTGAAACAATTTTAGATCAAATCGTCTTTCAGCCAAGGACCCCTGAAATACTCTCTCCCAGAGCTGAAGTTGATCAATGTTTTCGCCCCAAATATGATAATGTTAAAGACCTAGTTGCGAATCTTGGTCAAGCCTTAGACAAAATCCACCTTCAGGTGTCATTCAAACTCCTTGCTTTGAATGTTGCTGCAGTTTCTGTTAAATCTAAACCAGGTCACTCCATTTCTCCCAGCCCTTCATCTTCTACAACTTCAGTCACTACCTCTCCTGTCGCACAGGTTGTTGTTCAGCCTCCTCCACCAATCATGGCAGCAAGATATGCCCCATTGGTGTTGGTTTCCCCTTTACATGACATGCCTCAAGATTATCAAACCAGACTCAGTCAGTTTGATAGTATTGGTCCTCTAAATGCACAACAACATGTTGAAAAAATGAATGATTATTTTGATTTACAGGAAGTGGATGAAGCTGATGTGAAGATGAGACTATTTGCATAGAGTTTGACTAGAGATATGAAAAAGTGGTTCAAGGCATTACATGCTACTACCATAAATGACATTGTTGTTTTTCATCGAGCTTTCCTTGACAGGTGGGAGGTGAAGAAAAATCCTCTCCAGATCCTGTCAGAATATGAGAACATCAGACGGAACCAATGAGAAACAGTGCAAGATTATTTCACTCGCTTCAACAATATGTACAATGCAATTCCAGTTGATATCAATCCACCACAATGTTTGGCATTAATACAATTCCCCGATGGATTTGATGCAAACATGTCTTATCAACTAAGGGAGAGAAATGCTACAACTCTGGAAGACATGCAGAAAAGTGTCGTCAGTGTAGAATAAAATATTTTGGTGAGAAGGGCCAGGTAGAAAATAGAAAGGATGGTCACTATCAAAGAAGAACCTTCTACCTCCTCATCAGATGCCAAAATAGATTCTCTAGCCAGAGCTATGGAGAAAATATGGAGAGACTCACTGTAGCCGACAAAAACCCACCTAGGGAGAACCAAGCTTCTCCTCAAATTAGAAACACAAACTTAAGAAGAAATCCACCCCAGTTCAGGCAAAGAGATCCTAGAGATCAAAGAGAGCAGAGGGGGCCTGATCAGTAGATCAGACCACCCCTCCAGGAGAATTACACCGATGATGGGGAGGAGGTAATCGAGGAGTTCGATGACACTCATATAAACCTCATGGTTGATCATGATCATGATCATGAATCCATTTTCCTCACCCAGGAAGAGCATGAGATGTTTCTCCTTTCAAAAATAGGGGTCAATGAGGAAGCTAAGGAAACATAACAACAGGCCTTTGAGAATTCTATAATGGAGGTTCATAGGTAGTATAACCTGAGGAGCAAGAAGGAAAATGAGAACTCTCTGAAGAAGGCTACTGAAACCAAGAAAGCCTCAGAAAACCCTCCCAAGAAATCCCTTGAGAGAAACAATGCTGGACCTCATACACAAAAAACTCCAGAAATACCGCAAAGAGAAAATCAGACTGAATTTTCATCAACCAGTCAGCCAAGGGAACTTGGACACAGAGCTTCGATAGATAAACTAGAGGTACAGATCCTAAGAAAATCTTCCACTACTTTCAGCCTTGAAGGGGAACTAGCTAAATTGAAGATTCCCATTCCCCTCTCTGAGCTGATGAACAAGAAATCTTACAGGTCTCAGGTGATTAAATATTTAAGCATCGAACCCGAGATAGGAACTAAGGCTTTGAATGTTGGATCTGTAAATCACTCTGACATAGTAAATCTTACTGATGATCAACCAAAGCTCCTGTTTGGTCCTGAAGTTGATGGTCAAACTGATAATGGTGTCGTGGCTCCTTTTTACATCAGCCTAAACATCTGTGATCTAATATTACAAAACACTATGTTGGATTCAGGTGCCAATCTAATTCCCAAAGATGTGATGGAAAAGTTGGGACTCGAGGTCACCAGGCCCTAAAAAGATTTGCATTCTTTCGACTCCATCAAGGTCAAATGTATAGGCTTGATCAAAGACTTATGCATTACATTAGCTCAAATCCTAGCAAAGAGTATGGTAATGGATATAATAGTTGCAGATATTCCCCCAAAATATGGTATGTTACTGTCAATACCATGGGGAGCTAATTTGAAAGGAACCATGTAGTTATATATGTCCTACATCACCATCCTGGTATTCAGAGAACAGAGGAGACTGTATAGAGAAACCTTGATGAAGTATATGGTCAGTAGTCAGGAAAATCTGCATAACTATCCATTATACTCTGCACACTCTGATCTAGAATAATTCACTCTATACAATGATGGTGATGTGGAAGAACAAATTGCTCAGCTGGAAGATGATACACATGATTCAAAAGAAAATAAAGAAATCATTTAGGCAAAAAAGGTGGAAACGGTAGAGAGGGAGGAACTGCCAGTAGATTTTTGGAGCATGGATTTCGATGGTGTTGTGAGTAAATAAGGAGCTAGAGTTGGAGTTTGGTTGCATAATCAAAGATCAAGGTATTTCGAGAGTCATTCTTACAAAATAAATTTCCAATGCACTAACAATGTAGCTGAGTACGAGGCTCTGATGCTCAGTCTAAAACTACTAAATAAAGTTGGTGCCAAACAGATCATGGTAAGGGGTGATTCTGAACTTATTATCAAGAAAATCAAAGGTGAGTATGAAGCTAAACACCCCAGGCTTAGGGCTTATAGGAATGATGTTTTGGATTCTCTTCAATGCTTTACTGAAATCAATTTGCGGGTAATTCCTAGAGGACAAAACATACTGGCAGATGGGCTGGCTACGTCGACAGCTACATGTAAATTCCCTTTTTGTCCCACTCGCAAGTACACATTGGAGGTGAAGTGTAGACCAACCTTTCATGACAACATCAGATACTGGAAGGTATTTGGGAATGACGATCAAATTGAAGACTTCCTACAGTGTAAGAATGATTTCGAATGTACAAACATAGATTTAGAAAATGATGACGAGTTTGTAAATAAATCTGTTTCTGGAAGTGGTAGTGTAAATAATGTAGATTCCAAAGAGCTCAATGAAAGTGAAGTAGATACAGAGGAATTGAATGAAAATGAGATAGATTTTGGTAATCTACAGTTGAAAAGTAATGTGTTACCTAGAGGTCTAGTTCTGCTAGAAGACTTGTTCAATTTGAACAACGTAGCTAAAAAACCAAAAATTGAAGCTAGTGGTAAAGAGGTCAAAGAGTTCAACATAGGAACAGAAGAAAAACCCAAGATGATAAAACTTTCCAAATCTCTACCCCCTGAGCAAAAATGCAAATACATTGAACTTTTTAAGGAATATGTGGATATTTTTGCCTGGGGTTATGAAGATTTAAAATCCTATGATACAAGTATCATACATCATTGGATTCCCATAAAAGAAGAACACAAACCTTTCAGAAAAAAATTTAGGAGAATAAATTGTTATAGGATAAGTCCGTGAGTGCGGACACAAACCGACCTCCCTAGATCCACCTGGTATCTAGAACAAAACATGACAGAATAATACACTTTCCCTAGATCTAGCCTATTGAATGAACTTAAGAGATAAGGGATATGGACATACCTTATGAACGCTTTCCTTATGTCTCTGTTGTTCCAAGATTTGCTTCAATGATCTCGTCCCGTCCAGATCACAACAAAACGGACCAATCTAAGTAAAGGCATATTAAGATATTCAATGACTAGTCTATACATATGATCAAGGAATTATGTAATAAAGTGACATCATCTTTATGGGAAAGGGACATATTACTGTATTGCATTAATTGAAAGAGAAACTTACAACTTGAGCCTTGATGTCATAGGTCTCCTTTCGATGGCTTCTAGCTCTGACAAACACACTTGCTCATGTATGAAGAAAATCTACCACATGTGATGACCTTGCTGTTGTCTCTTGCTGCTGTAGCATCGGTCCTCCATACAGTCTTGCACTAATTCTCTAATCAATCTCTTGCTAACTTGCTGAAATTCTTCACTTAACCCTTTCTATGAGAAATCTCCTCAATATATAGGAAGAGATAGATTAGTTACTTGGATAGGGAATGGTCCCAAGATATCTGGAATGACAGTACTTGAGTAACCACTCGAAAGCCAACTCATCCTTCTAGAAGATTCCCTTCTAGAAGGTTCGATATATTTATCTTTTTTCCCTTTAAAATCATGTCCACACCCTATCCATGAGTGCAGTGCGGGAAGTTCGCACCCTAGCTTAAGGTAGCCTGCGGGAAACAAGAATTCCCACAGGTGAATATATAAGCAGCCTGCGAACATGTTTCAAAGTATGAATTATGGAAGAAGACAACTGTAACTTTTCTCAGGAAA
The DNA here is from genome assembly GCA_009831015.1 of Picea engelmannii. Lineage (NCBI taxonomy): Eukaryota > Viridiplantae > Streptophyta > Pinopsida > Pinales > Pinaceae > Picea > Picea engelmannii. Next base: position 98,084 of record ML822170.1, on the reverse strand, counting down.
TTATTCTTGGTAAAGAGCTTGATTTTCCATCATCATGACATCATCATGACCTCATCATAATGACCAAATTTGTGGATAACAGAATGCCCCCCAAAGTCTGAGAGCGGAATCAGTGACAGTTGATAGACTTTGTAAGCTGCATGTGTGTGTCAAGAACCAAAATCACATCTAATCAGAGACCTGCAAACATCCAAGCATCAACAAAATATCATATATACCAATTCCAAGGTAGGCATTCCCATACTTAGATCATAGACTGATGACATTATAAACCAAGGTCATGACCACCAATCATACACTGTGTATCCATGCCGTCACTATATAACACAGCCACCTGAATACACTGTGGATCTGTGTGACAAATTTTCAGTCAAGAAGACATAGCCACAAATAATACACAGTGGACTATGTGTCATAAATCATGTATACTCCATTGCTACCTGGATCACAAAGACAACCTCCAGGGTCTTCAATCTCGTCACCCAAAGTACGAATCTGACCATGTGATTACAAGTGTCGAAGTCGAACATGGTAGAAACCACTTGATTACTGGTCATTAATGTATATCGTTAACAAGTGCGAGGGAAATCACCATTAATGTCAATGACTGCCAAGGTACTATAGTACAATCCATCGATTGTGAATAAATGAGTTGATGTCGAACATTCGACGGAATCTCTCAATCAGAGGTCAATGATGTAAACCCACTGTTGAAAGCGAGAAACTTACCATTGAGGCATGCAAGCTTCAAGGTACTGAATAATTTCTAGGTCTTGATTCTGGATAATGTGCTGAAGTCGACAGAACAAGACTTGTCACAGGAGGGCCTTGATGTATCCCACATCAGTGACGTGAAATGAGTAACAGATTTTGTAAGTGAAACAGAGCATGTGACAATTGGACTTTGGACACAGGGAAGGCCGACACGGAATGAAAGTATAACTGCAAATGGTCGACTCAATAGAGGTTTGGACTGCTCTTGAACATATGGATGACACGACCAATGATTTGGCAGCATTGACTCAAAGACGACACATGGAAATACCTTGTTATTAAATCAAATGAGAGACAAATGGATTTTCCAAACCGGCTTCAAATGATGAATAGAGGGTGTCATGTTCAAGAGCGACACTTACTGCCAATTAACACAAAAACAAAACATATCCCTTTCCCAAATTTTCCCCCACCATTTCTGGAAAGTACCTCTTTATTTTTACGCAAGCTTGAAGAGGATCACATATGCTTGTTGATATAAGCTCATCCTTCGGACGAGTCCCTCGGAGTATTTTTAACGAACCCTAAGAAGGAGTGGTTCGGTCCCATCACGGGTCAGTCAATGTTTGTTTAACGAGTCCAGGGATAGAAAACTCGAAGGTTTTTCAGGATTATAGAGTTTGGAAAAACACTCAAAAGAGAACTCTCTCAGTTCCTTTTTCATACAATAGTCCAACGAGACCGAAAAAGGGTTAAACTATCGCTCGAAGGACGCGTAACTTCAAATACTTTAACGAGTGTGAAAATAGCAAGATCACTCGACAATCTTTTCATATTTAGGGAGTCGTGAAAAGAGATTAAAGTTAACTCCAGGGGGGTTCCTTTTTCGTGTAACCACATCGAGCCCAGAAAAGAGATAAAACAACGCTCGATCACGTTCTAGGTTTTTCTCAAGTGCAAGAACGGATAAAAGGCACTTGAGGTCTTGAAATCAAAACCATAGGAAACAAAAACAAAAATGCATCATATCGAAAAAGTTTTTCGTCCATAATCATCTGCATTGGGTACCTGCAAGTCATTTCACTCACTTTCGTATTAGAAATTAGGGTAAAATAGTGAATAAATACAAAAAAACCCACTTTTAATATGGTAAAAAGTAAATAAAACAAATTTACTATTCATTTTTACCATATTGTTTTACCCATTTACCATTGTAGTGCAAAAATTTCCATTTTACCTCCGATCATCACCATCAATTTTCGGGAGCTTCGGGGCACCATTTCACAAACCGTCTGGATCAGGTTGGTAATTTCTCAATTCTCTAGCCTTTCATGGTTTAATTTCATGATTTTAGTGCTTACATTTTAAGTTTTAGGTGAGTTTTTGAAACCCTACGCATGAATGAGGATTCCCGCAGGCTGCCCATACGGGGCCTACGGGAAGTCTTCATTCCCACAGGTGGGCTTAAGATATAGTGCGGGAAGTCCGCACTGTGCATTATAAGTCACCTGCGAACATCGCAGTGCCCAAAAAATTGAATAATATTTAGCCATTTAAATCAATTTTTTCCATGTTTCAAATAATTAACTATCTTCCCATGGTTGCCATGCAGGTTAATAGTCACACAATGGTTCTCGAATGGAGAGAAAGGGAACACGAGGATGATAATTCTATCATCAAAAATCACCCTCAAACCATTGCCGCTTTAAGAGATTGCGGTCTCCTAAAGTATTTCTGCATACCGGGCATGAGAGCCCAGGTTCGATTGTTGGAACATTTAGTCCGGATGTGGGATCCGGATCAGCAGGTCTTTAATGTTGGTGCCCATAGTTTGATGATTGATATTGAAGATATCTATTTCTTGACTGGATTGTCAAGACGAGGTTCTCATGTCAGTTTGACTGGTAGCCGCAGGGGTGGCATGAAAATGAGTGAGTATTGCCGAGAGTATTGCGTTCCAGAGGCAGAACGAAAAAAGGGAAAAGTGGCCATCTGGGGAGTGACAGATATAACTCTCCAGACCATTTTATTCACTATAGCTCGGATGGCAGGGAGTGCTTCCCTGCATATGGCTCTACAGAGCTACTTTCAGTATGCCCTTGAGTGTGTCGAGCCCCGGGTCTTCAACTGGGCTGACGCAGTGTTACGCAACCTAAAGAAACAACTGACCAAAAGCAGGCGTGGAGATCTAAAGCAATTTGGTTATGGATCACTGCTAGTGTCCTTCTGTGAGAGGGTTCCCGTGTATCGGCTTCAGGCTGATTGGCATTTTCCAGGTCCCAGGGATCCACGGATGCTACGATGGTGCCAACTCATGGCTAGGCATGTGAAAGGACCGATCGTTAGGTATGACGATCGCTTCTTTGACTGGATCCAAGGCCAGGTCTTGATGATAGAGGATTATGCGTATGCTGGCTTGGACTTTCGCGGTGATCCTGAGCTTGCCCTTCCTGAAGATGCACAGTGGGGGGATATTGGTAAGAAGTACACCAACTTTTAACTTTTTAGATGTTTTTGTATTTTCATCATATTAAATGTTTTTGGTTTTATAGAAGTATCCAAAGACTAACACCAAAATTTTACTGATAACACAGATGTTGGGGCATACAGACCAGCTGGTAGTTCTCCTGTTCAGCGTCAAGGAGAAGCAGCAGTTCCAGTCCCCTAGTATGCCGAGGACTACCTTACAGTGGAGAAAAACTTAGAGGGTCTTATCGCTGATGTTCCAGAGATGCCTCTGGAGGAGTTCCCCAACGCGATCAGCGTCACACCGTGGGAGTCTCTGCCTCTATGGGTTGTTTGCTCCATAGAAAAGCTAGGAATTTAGCATGCTATCGTGAACATCATTAGTGATGTCACTTTGTAGAAGCCAGTAGCTTCATTTTTTGATACTTTGGTCTTCGGACACATTTTGTAAAAACAAACTTT
>ML822170.1:63638-77003 GCA_009831015.1 Picea engelmannii | reverse complement strand
TGAAGTTTTCTATTCTCAGTTGAATTTGTATCTCTCTTAGTTATCATCTTGTTTTCTAACCTGATCATTTAAAAGGAGTTAAAGTTGCAGAATTTACCTTTCCGCACTCTGTTCCTAGCTTTTAAAGATCTAAGTGTTTTTCTTCTTACGTTGTATTCAAGAAATTCTTAAATGCTTCTTGGTTATAATTAAACAATCTCGCCTTTTTCTGCTATCCATCATTTTATTTCTAAAGAATCCAATAGATGCATTATCTTGCCCTGTGAAATAATATTTACATATATTCTCTGATCTCTACATTTAAAAAATAGACCCCATATCCCAATGAATGCGTAAAACCTTTCAGCCATTTTACAAAAAACAAACAACTTGGTTCTACATATTTTAACTAGCCTAATATTTGGACATTAAAACAAAGTTATATCTTATAGAGAGATCCCTCTCTGAAACTGGCAAGGCTATATCCCAGTTTCGAAGTGGTTGGATAAGGTTACCTCTGGTAAGTTTCTTCTACTTTCCAACAACCTCTGGGAATTTACAGAGTGATAACAGTTTCCCAATAAAACATCTGTGTTATGTTTGATCGATTCTTTTTCTTGATATTTCATTTTCGATCGTGGTTTAAATTCTGCAAGAATATTAGTAGAAGAGATTATGTATTTAACAAGCGACAAATAATTGTTAGATCGAGAGAATCCGGGAAATACTTAATTGGTATTGAAATTTCTACATGGTATCAGAGCCACGATGGTGAGGTGCGTAAATTTCAAAATTTCCACTGGTCCCTCCTCTAGCAGGGTGCAACAATGTACTACTCACTATTTTGTGCATAGAAAGTACTATGAATTTCTGCAAGCTACTATGTATTACAGTGCATAAATCCCTGAATATTTCCATAGTCCACTGTGCATTACAGTGCGAAAATCCCACATTCAAGTAACTCGGGAGGTGTGGAAATGCTTGTAAGGTCCATAGGCTAGGTAAGAAGTGGTGTGGGGGTTCAGCATGAGAATGGAATGAGCAAGAGGGATTGCAGAAGCTGAGTTTGTGATTGGATAGAATTCAAATTTGCAAAAAGACTTTTCTTGGTGCTACAGTTGATTCAAGAGAGGCATGGATTTCAATGGCTTGAGGTTGGAGTATGCACTCAAGGGAATCTTGAACTACATCGCTTGGAAGGACATGATGGAGGTGGTACTTGAAGACAATGGCTTGAAGGTATTCATTGACAAAGATATTCCTAAGCCAATTGCTACAGACACTGTAAATCTTGATGTATGGAAAAAGAAAGTGGAAAAGGCGAGGAGGATTCTATTGGAGGGAGTACGAGACCACATTGTCTCAAGCCTCCATGGGAAAGGCACACCACATGCAATGTGGAAAGTTTTGATGGATCTATTCCAAAACATCAGTGACCATAGGAAATTGGCGCTCAAAGATAAACTCAGGAAGATCAAGATGGAAAAGGGCAACTCCATTCCAAAATATGTCATGAATTTTGTCCAATGTTGGGATGAGCTGGGGAGTGTGGGAATAATAGTCATTGATGATGATTTGGTGAGATTGACGCTCTTAGGACTTCCCAAGAGTTGGCACAGTTATCAAGACTGTCAATGGAAGGGAAAACTTTCCAGATTGGGAACGACTATGGTCGGATCTAGTGCAAGAGGAGTTCAGGCGGAACACCAGAGATGGATCTTCATCAAAGCATGATGATGAAGAGGATTGTGCTTTGTCTGCTAAGACAAGAAGAGGAAAGGGGAGTAAATTCCATTCAAAATCTAAGCCTAAAGTCAAGAAGCTGTTTTTGTCCAAAGTGAAGTGTTTTCACTGTCACGAACATGGACATCTCGCTACTAACTGTCCGCAGAAGAGGAAGAACAAGAAGGTTGTTGGAGCTGCAACTGGTGAGGCCCTTGCCTCGCAATTTGAACCTAACTTCTCTTTGATCGCATGCATGGCATCAAGTGCATTTGGATCGGTGTGGTGTTTGGATAGTGGTGCTTCCTTCCACATGAAGGGAGATAGAGAGTATTTCACTGACTTGGAGGAGAAAGATCTCAGAATGCATATTGAAATGGGATATGATGGATGATAAAGTGCGACTGGAATTGGTACCTTTACCTTTCAAAGGGAGTCAGGTAAACCATTTCAATTGAAATTTTTTATGCATGTTCCAGTTCTGAAGAAAAACCTGGTCTCAGTCGCAATGTTGGAGGACAAAGGCTATGAAGTTGTTTTCAGTGATGAAAAATATTTCCTACGACATAAAGCAACGGGTCAATTCAAGAAGTAGGGATTCAAGTTAAGAATATCTACATGTTGGAGGTAGATGGACGCGCTTCCATGATGGGAAAGGAAAAAAAATGGTTAGCCGAGACGAGGGTGAATTATGGCATAGGCGATTGGGCCATCTTCATCATGGAGCCTTGAAGATCATGCAACAAATATCTACTGAACTGCCAATGGGAACACTTGCTTAGTTAGATCAGTGCAAGGGTTGCACCATGGGGAAGTATGTAAAGTCCACCTTTCATGAAAATGATAACCGTGCTTCGGTGATCCTGGAGAGAATTCACACAGACGTGTGTGGATCATTCTCGGTTGCTTCAACAACAAAACATAGGTATTATGTTATTTTTTTATGTTATTTTTGTTGATGAATTTTCTCGTAAATGATGGATCTTCTTCATGCAGAAGAAGGATCAAACATTCTCAAATTTCTGTGAGTTTAAAGCATTGGTGGAGAAAGAGTCGGGGAAGCAAGTGAAGGCTCTAAGGAGCGATAATGGTTTAGAATACATCTCTAACGAATTCAAATACTTCTACAGAAAAGACAGAATTCGAAGAGAACTCATAGTGCCTCATAACCCACAACAAAATGGGGTTGCAGAGAGGAAGAATAGAACGATTGTGGGTGCAACATGAGCGATGTTGCATGATTGAGGCCTACCAATGCATTTGTGGGTGGAAGCATGAAACATTGCAGTTTATGTGCAAAACCATTGTCCTCATAGAGTACTTGGATTGAGTACACTTGAAGAATATTTCACTGGTAAGAAACCCGATGTTTCTCATTTTAATATTTTTGGCTCATCTGCTTATGTGCATGTGACCAAGGATGCTAGGAAGAAGCTGGAATCGAATTCTGAAGTTGGGATATTTGTGGGGTACACAGAAATACCCCATAATTATCATGTGTATTTTCCTATCAGTAAGATGACTGTTATGCGATGGGATATAAAATCCGATGAGGGGAAATCCATGCGGTTGTCACTTGAGAGGGAGATAGACTTGCATGCAGAAGAGGAACCACTGGTTCCCAAAGATGAGTCTCAAGATGTGGATCAACCACATGAGGAGATTCATGGAGTGGAGGAAGCCACTCAAGTAGAGTCATCCATCATAAATGGAAGAAAGTGCACCACATAAGCTGATAGATTGAGACTAGATGCTGCACAGAATGTAGGAGCCCCTACTTCACAATGCAAACAAAGACAGTCTCCTGATCGATTTGCTGGATACATGGTTCTCATGAGAAAATGTATTGTGACTGAGCCATGTTCCTTTCAGGAAGTAGTGCAGGATACCACTTAGGTTGATGCTATGGTGGAGGAGTATGACTCCATTTTCAAAAACAGTGCATGGGAAATTGTCCCAAGACCGGTCGACAAATCAGTGGTAGGTTCAAGATGGATCTACAAGGTAAATAAAGCTAATGATGGGAGTGTGGAGAAATACAACTGATGTTTGTTCCACATGAGTTTATCTGCAGTAGATGGATCTATATGTGAGATAATCTTAGTAAAGTAGGAAGTCCATTGTATCTTTCTTTATTCTACAGGACCTATCAGGGAGCTCAGGATCGAAGCTCAGCCTGGAATTTGCAGGGACAAATGTCGTTAATAAGGTACATGTATTTCTTCTTCTCCTTCGTATGTTAGCTTGATCAGATCTAAAAGGATTTCAGTGTCCATGTTAAGCACTTTTCTGTATTGGGCTTAGGATTCTAGATACCAAGAGAGAATCCACTTTTTCGCAGGGGGATTCACCTACAACACCAAGGAAGGCTGCAGATCATGCCCTGGCATAAAGGATTAAAGATGCCTATGGCGATGTAGAAAAGGGGACATGAGGCTACAAGGTAGCCTCCATCCAGAATGGTGCAGTGCACCTAGCCTACCAGCTGATCGCAGGGAAGATAATGAGGAATAACAGACCTACATAGGTCACAGGGTTCATTGTTGACCTCGCTGGAAAATGCATAAAAGGACTACAGACGAATTGGGAAAATTACTTAGTCAACCAGTTAGAATTGGATTGCCTCGAAGCTCAGGATCAGGGCTATGAGTTCCACTTTAGCTGGCTCTTGATCCTCATCATGTTTATAGCTTGGGAGATGCCAGAAGGTGCGACCTTCCTTGACATTGGGCCGTTCGAGCCATTCACTGGGAAGTTCACCACGCTCTGGTATTCGAGTGATATGGGAAAATAGTGGCAATCGAACGCATTATTCCATGCCTACTATCTATAGTTAAAGAGGGTCATTGAGGTTGTCCCTCGTATGATGTCGAACACCCTACACCGGTTCAGGTGCCTTGTGAAGTTCCACATAGATCGACATTTTACTTATATCACTGCATGCACAGACGAGAGTAAAGAAGAAATTTCGTCATATGATAAGCTCACAGAAGAGGACCTAGAAGAGATAACTAAGGACTGGCCTGTAGAGCTCCTTATCTCTGTTGACCCCACTAAATTGTATGATCCTGAACTAATCGAAATATCGGAGGCCACTTGTGAAGAACATGACACACTTGGAACCAATAGAAGGAAGAAGATAGAAGAGGTGCATAAACTAAGTAGTGCATCAGAAGAAACTACTTCAGGAGGAGGTAATGATGAAGTAGATAAAGAAGAGAACAATGGGAATGAAGATCAACAAAAGCAACATGAAGTAACACCGCCTAGGGATCCTGTTGATGAGACTGATCCATCTAAGAAAAGAAAGGTTTCTCCCATGAAACCTATCTCACGGAAGAAATCCAGAGCTAGTAAGACCAAGCTGCAGACTGTGCTCACACTCGATGTCTTCGGCTTCATCATCACAACTGTATCAGATGCCTCACAAGACATTTTGTAGAACAGTGAAGCCAAACAAGAAGCCATGTATGATAGAATTAAGACAGAGATGAGAGGATTTCAACAATCTCTTCATTCTAGCCACGCAGTGTCAACTGTTCCCTCACCATCAGAAGAACCAAAGTTGGGAGATGAGCCTACCCAAATCTGGAGACTAGCCATTGTGACCGAAGCTTGCCTTCATTGTGCACAAGAAGAAAAGGAATAGGCCACAGTGGCCCTAAAGCAAGCACAAGAAGTGGTGATAGAGCAATGCAGGATTGTGTAGTAGGAGAAGGCTTCCCTCCAGACAAAGTTCGAAGAGGAGAAAGCATAGATCCAGCGGGAGAAGGAACAATTGCTCACCGAGCAGGTTGGAGTAAAAGAAGCAGTCAACAAAGCACTTCCCTCTATGACGAATGTTAGGTTATTAAAAAGGTATAAATATATTCCTTTTTCCCACATTCCATAATATCATCTTGATTGACTTTTCGGTTAATTAGAAGAAAATAGGATAGAAAATGAATAATATACCCTTTAGTGTTATTGTTGAAATTAGATTACATAGATCCTAAAATATGATTGGAATTGTTTGATTTTGTTATAGGATTGGTTAAATATTGTCAAACTCGAGATAGCAAAGGAAATATCGAAGATGTACAAGCTATTGGAGGTTGAGGATTTTATGGCGCAAGGCAGTTTTGAAGATGATTGAGTTTTTTATATTGTAACTTTATAATTGTATCAGTTCAATTTTTGTTTTGTGATTTGATTCTCTTTCACAGTAGTTAAATGAATGCATAAGTGTGTTGATTATTTTATATCGTTTTCAAGAGATAGATATTTCCTTAATCATTATATGATTGTTGTTCCAATTTCTATTACTGAGATTTGATGCATGACAGTTCCTCATAAGTTCATATGCAATGTTCCTTTTACTTAGATTCACAATTGTTGTTCCTTTCAATTAGTTTACATTTGTTGTTCCTTTCCGTTAAGATATAGTTGTTGTTCCTTTCAATAGAAGTACAATTGTTGTCTCTTTCGATTAGATTACAGATGTTGTTTCTTTACATAGATAGAGTAATTCGCCTTTTCCTTTCCAGTAATTTGATTCATAATAATAGTCAATTATGCAAGTCTTTATTTAGATTCAATTACTACTGTTAAAATGAATTCAATAGATTAATTAGTTCCTTTCCATTGCATAACATTAGATTTCAAATCCTAGAATATTTAATGAATGTTTGAGGAACTTGATTGTTGATAAACTCAGATTTTCTTTAAATACACGATTTTAGCCTGTACGAGCTATTTGCATAGACTTTGCTGATATTATTGAGATAAAAGACAAATTCTGGGGTTGATAAATTAATGTTAAACTAAGGCTGTTTTTAGACATCTTTAGACCCCAACATTTTGGCGTCGTTTCTGGGGAGAATGTCAAAGGTAGCATAGATTGTGCCTCTGGAGGATGAGGTATTGAAGACAGAAGGTAAGAACCTATGCAGGCAATAAGTAAGATGCTTATGACAATGCGTACATCCAGCTGACGCATTAAGAGGTTTCATAGGTGTTTTTCTTTCTTGATTTTCTTTTTTTTGTGTGAAGTGTGTATGACTAAGAAGAAAGATCTTGAAAAACCAAAACCCCCACCAAAAATTACCAAAACCCAGGGCTTGATGCTCCATGGGAGAAGCACTTTCATAGACGACATCATCCAAAAAGAAGAATCTCAAGCTTCGGTTGGACCTAGAAAAGGATCTACCCAAATCCATTATGTAGTAGTTTCACCAACTGCATCCCACGCTGATATTCATAGAAAAAATGAAGGGACTGAGCAAAGCTTTCAGAGCACATATATTCCACCCCTCAACCCTTTAGAAGAGGGAAAATCTTGTAATATGGAGGAAGGAGAAGGGGAAACCAACGGGGTAGCTAAGGTGGACCCACCACCTGATCTTGAATCTCCTGTGAAAGAGGAAGGCATACCCAAAATCCCAGATAAAGGGAGTGCAATCAAATCCCGTAGAAAATCAGATAACCAACCAATTCGAATAAAATATCCGAATCAAGAAATCCCTAAAGATTTATGACATATTTTCGATCAAACGACATAACAAAATCAACAACATCCCCAGACTTCCACATTGGAATATCTAATAGTTGATCCAATCACCAATGCCCCCATGAAGGCAATTCCCCTACAAAACCTGCCAACCTTTCATGGATTAATCTCAGAAGACCTAGACACATTCTTATTTGAATTTGATGTCCTATGTAGAGGGTATGATTACACCGCTGAACCCCAAAAATTAAAATTGTTCCCCTTCACTTTGAAAGGAGCAACTCTACGCTGGTTTATGGGATTATGGGGCAAAACTATAAACTCATGGGATGAGATGAAACATGCCTTCTTGAAAAAATATCAGGATTATTGTAGAACCAGGGACTTAAAAGATGAAATCTTTCAAATAATTGCAAAATAAAATGAATCACTAGAATAATAAGTCGAGAGATTTCAATATAATTTACAAAGATAACCCTATGGTGCATTACCAGGTGAAGTATTTAAGGCAACTCTGATTAAGGGTATGAAATATGAATGGGTAGAAACATTAAATCTAATGGGAAAGGGTGACATTTATCAAGAAACATGATAAAATCATTCAATTGTGTATTAGGTGCTCACGAGGAAGCACACAGACTATATCAGGAATGTAGACTTCCCTCACCAGAAGTAACAATACTACAAGTGGGGGTGTCACATGAACTAAAGTTGGTAATCTCTTAGAAAATTTCAAAACAGATATTTTGAGCACTCTAACTATACAATTAGATGTATTATAGGCCAAACGAAAGCAAGCAGAAGTAGAACAAACTTTGGCTATATTTTGTCACAGATGTAGAAAAAAACATGGTCCAAGGGATTTCCCTTTGGATGTGGTTTGGGTCTGTGCCATATACACCAAGGATCATGACACGGAGCAATGCCCATCGCTCCCTAGACTGAAAGATATTTTTAGAGAAGTAGAAGTAGAGACAGAACCATTATATCTAATGGCTCAACATCGTCAATGGATGAACCGACCTTCAAATACACTACAGGACCCCTCCTCTTTCTTCTCGGGACAATATAATCATCAACAAGCTTATGGTAATGCATGGCAGGGCCAGTCATTTACCAATAAGAACTGGCAGCCCCAACAATACCCACCTGCAAATCCTACTTGAAAAAACTATCCGGCTATAAATCCTGCCTAGAAGAATCAACCAACTACAAATTCCACTTGGCCTAACTCACAATATCCCACCTCATCCTGGAAAAGCTCAAATAAAAACATCTACCCTTCACAGTGGCCCAACATGACTGCCCAAAACCCAAATTGGAATCAGAATTGGCAGCGCCCCATGGGGATGGCCCCTCAAACTCAACCCACGTTGAAAGAACCACTCCAACTGCCCCAGAACTTGCAATCACAATTGCGCCCTCAATTACCAGCCCAACCTCACCCAAATCCAAATAACAGGCTGACTCAACTTGTCCATATTATGGATAATGGGGAAGGAGAAACCAGCTCGGTAGGGTGCAACGAAGTACGGCTGAGATCGGGGCGCATAATTTCTCCTAAAGAAAATAACGTTTCTCAAGAGCAAGAGAATGAAAAACAACCAGAAATAACACCCTCAACTGTGGTAATAACAGAAGAATCAAGAAGGGGGGAAACACAGTCGAATCACAAGATCCTGATAAGGACGCAACTTCCCCCCCTCCATTCCCCGAATGATTGATGATAGAAAAACCGACCATATATTCCAACTTCGACATTGTACTAGAACTCAAGAATTTATACATCAAGATTCCACTCCTGCAAGCTCTTCAAGACATCCCAATTTACGCAAAGATGATCAAGGAGCTATGTGGGAGAAATCCCATCAAAAAAATTAAAGATCCCTCATCAACAGTCTGCGTGGTAGGAGCCTTGTCTGATCTAATTTTAGGTAGACAAGAACCGGTCAAATATGCAGATACAGGGAATCCCATAGTGATAGTTCAGATATAGGGCTGTTCTTTTCCAAATATGCTAGCTGATTTGGGAGCAGCCATCAACAGCCTGACTATGGAAACCTGCAATACCTTGGATTTTGACTCCTTTGAACCCACCGCAATCATGTTGCAGTTGGTGAAACGATCGGTGGTTCGACCAGTTGGCACATTACATGATATAGCCATCTCTATCAACTCTTGGGAATATCCAATGAACTTCCTCATCATCAACCCAAGAAGTGGTCTTCAAGGGAATCCATTGATACTGGGTAGGCCATGGCTCGCAACAACAGATGCATACATAGGATTCCAAATGGGTAATATGACAATCACTAGAGGGGGTATCACAAAGAATCTCATCTTATATCCTCCTTCTAATCCAAGCCCAACTTTTTTATATCCACAATTGCCACCACCACGATACCCAGAGAAGGATTTATGAGCCCCTCTTACGCTGGAAGAATCCCTCAGACTTAAAAACCAACTAGAGGAGGACATAATCAATGGGTTTATTAATAGTCCAACCACCGTGAGCAACCCAACCTGCCAGATGCTCCAAGCTGTTCTAGACTGTGAAGCACAGGGAGACTAGCTGAAAGATTTAATGGAACAACAAATTCCAACTACAACCGTTCATAACAACAAACCCGTCGAGATTGCACCAGGGAGGTCTCTGAACATTAATGACAATTTAGATGAACAACAACAACAAAAACTAATTCAAGTCCTCTCCAAATACCAATAATATTTTGCATGGGAATATTCTGATATGAAAGGTATTGATCCACAACTCTGAACATACCACATTTACATTGAAAGAGACGCTCGACCTATCCGATAGTTGCAGAGGAGACTGAATCCCCATCTCAGGGATATTATTAAATAAAAATTACAAAAGATGTTGGACATAGATTTTATATATCCCATCTCAAATAGTCGGTGGGTTTCCCCATTAGTGATCGTCCCAAAGAAAAATGGGAAATGGAGAATCTGTGTTGACTATAGGGAACTTAACAAAGCCACTCAAAAACACCACTTCCCTTTGCCTTTCATCGATCAGGTCTTGGATACTTTAGCAAGGAAGAAATTCATTTCTTTTCTAGACGGTTTTAGTGGGTACAATCAGATTCAGATTGCCCCAAAATATCAATATAAAACTACATTCACATGCCCCTGGGGCACTTTTGCATACAAAGTATTTACCTTTGGACTTTGTAACACTCCAACCACTTTTCAAAGGGCCATTTTGAGCATATTCAGTGATCTGATCAGTGAAGGACTTGAATTCTACATGGATGATTTCACTCCTTATGGCGATGACTTTGATCAAGCATTGAATAATCTAGAGAAGGTACTAGAATGGTGCATTGCAACCAGGTTATGTTTAAGCATGAAAAATGTCACATGATGATGATGGAAGGTGTGGTACTAGGGCATTATATCTCTGCAGATGGAATTAGAGTAGATACGACAAAAATAGAGGTAATCCTTAATCTACCTACACTACACACACAAACTGAGGTACGTAGTTTCCTTGGTGCTTCAGGATACTATCGTAGATTTATGGAAAATGTTTCAAGAATTGTTGTACCTTTACATGTTTTGATTGGTAATGTAGAGTTTCAGTGGTTTGACAAGTGTGATGTGGCATTTGCAGGACTCAAGAAGTTGATCTCGACAACATCGGTGTTGAGGGGACCAAATTGGAAAATACCATTTCACATCTCCACCGATGCATCAGATATTTCCATAGGCGTTGTCCTCAGACAGGAAGAAGACAAGAAACCCTACGCCATTTATTTTATTAGCAAGAATCTTACTCCAGATGAACTTAATTATACAGTAACAGAAAAAGAGTTTTAAGCTGTTATACATGCCATCAATAAATTTCGTCATTATATAACGGGCTATCCAGTTATTCTGTATACTGATTATTCTGCTATTAGATATCTAGCTAATAAAATGATTACTAATGGACAGGTCACTCGATGGTTATTACTATTGCAAGAATTTGACATCACCATCAAAGATCGACCCGGGAGAGAAAATCTTGTCGTAAAATTCCTATCCCGCATACCCAAAACAGATGACTCCTTAATAGTTGAAGATCAGTTTCCATACGAGCATCTGTTTGTCATTACTACAAAGCCACCTTGGTACGCTGATGTGGAAAATTATCTGGCGGCGGGAAGATTACCGACACATCTATCATCAAGGGAAAGAAAATTGATCGCCCAACGTAGCACACAATTCAGGAGTTGATCTCCAGATCCACAGATGCATATGAGATGACGAAATCTACGACATACTAAAGGCTGAACATGATGAGACCTGTGGTGGGCATTTTGCAGACCACATGACTGGACACAAAATTTTGCAGATGGGCTATTATTGGCCCTTAATATTCAGAGATTCGAAGAAACATGTCCAGACCTGTGATAGTTGTCAACGGATGGGAAAACCAGGTCAGGATGATGAAATTCCGTTGAAAGCACAAGTTGTTGAAGAACCATTTGATATATGGGCACTAGACTTTGTTGGCCCCTTCAATCCAAAGTCAAATTAGAAGGCCTATATTCTAGTTTCAATGGACTACATGACTAAATGGGTAGAGGCAGAGGCCTTACCAAATGCAACAGAAGAAGTAGTCATCAAATTTATTTTCAAATTATTCGTATGCTATGGACTACTAAGAGAGGTAATTATTGATGGGGGGTCACAATTTATAGCTCATAAAATCACCACCACCTTGGATAATTATCATATTAAACACATTATTACTTCTCCATACCACCCATAAGCAAATGACCAAGTAGAAAGCACCAATAAAGTCCTAGAGGAAATCCTAACAAAGACTGTCTCAACAAATAGACGAAATTGGCCTACTAAGCTCCCAAATGCCTTATGGGATTACTTCACAACATGGTGTAACACCATTGGCTACTGTCCCTATCACTTAGTCTATGGAAAAGAACCCATCTTCCCAATCGAGTTTGAGATCAAGACTCTAAGGATGGCCTAGGAAATTGGACTAGATCTTACAGAAGCACATAAACAACGCCATCAACAACTCAACGAATTGGATGAAGCACATCTATCTATTGTAAAGTGCACAATCGTTATTCAGCAACAGAGAACGACCTGGCATGACAAGCATATCAAGAAAAAATCATTTAAAAAAGGTGATTGGGCGCTCCTCTTTGATTCCATATTTCAGGATTTTTCGGGAAAATTACAGACACGATGGCTGGGACCATACAAAATCAATGAAGTCCATGATAATGGAACAGTCACGTTAAGCACCATTGATGGGTCTAGATCTCCATTTCGGGTCAATGGACACCGACTATGACTCTATCATCAACTGGCCTCAAAATAATATTTCTACCAAGAAGTAAGTAAGGACCCTACCATTCAAATTTTGGCTGGCTGGGAAGGTAATCCAGCCACCCCAACTCCATAAATGATGAATTATGTCGACACTATATATAATTTTTATTTATTTATTTTTTTCGTATAGATTTTATTTGAGTTGCTAGTTTTTTAATTATTTTTTACAATCACTTGAGAAAATAAGAACTAGGGAGGATAACTGTAATGAACTCAATTATCACTCTTTTCTGTTCCGAACTCCTGCTTCATCTCATCACCCAGACCTTGTCTTTCGTAGAGAAATGAATGTGTCATGTTCAACAGCAACAATTGGGCAACTATAATGAAACTCATAACATTAACAAACCATCCACTACATAATTTTGAAATAAAACAACCCACAAATGAATTTAGTTGATGACTAATCAACCTTGGATTCAAGAAAAACACATTTCTAGGTTTCTAAAAATTACCTATTCAAATGGTTAAAAACTTAACAATTTTTGTTCCTTTTTCCGCGCTTGTTATTCCTTTGAACGGAACAATTGTTGTTCCTTTTGTGCACCCGTTGTTCCTTTGAACGAAACAATTGTCGTTCCTTTTGCGAGCCCGCTATTCCTTTGAATGGAACAATTGTCGTTCCTTTTGCGTGTCTGCTATTCCTTTTGCATGCTTGCTGTTCATTTTTCCATTCCTTCCCTACATTGCTGATAAAACGCCAAGCCATTCCTTTCGGGTACAACTTTCACCAAATAATTTTCACCAACATTATTTCTAACGATCTATCATTATTTTGTGGACTATCTCCCATACTTTATCAAATT
>ML822170.1:43891-62667 GCA_009831015.1 Picea engelmannii | reverse complement strand
AACATTATGATATGTGGGATATTAATTTAAATGAACAGATTTAATTTATTCGGCCTATGTATCCTTAAAAACATTTTTTTGAGTATAGGTATATTAAATTCAATTTTTCTTTCCACGAAAGAGGACTAACGTTCAATGATTACCGTTAAAATATGCTGTTTGAAAATTAATGATTGATCCCCATTGGCGGTGACAGTGCAATCATTATCCCTCACCGAAAATACCTACACTCATTACCTTCCCCTACGCTGACGATCGAGGTTGACCTCTACATTAATGAGGGGAGTAGATGATCAACACGCTTTCCGATAAGATAGTAATGATTGCAATAAATACCCACATTTGTAAACACTTGTTGTTCTCTAATAATTTCTATTTTCGGTAATTTTTTCCTCCAAGCTGATCTAACCAAGTCTGGTACCAGGAACGACAGTCATTCGCATTTTCTCACAAAAATGGGTGGTAGAAGTATCTGCAGGGAGCCAACTTTACTACAGGTTATAGAGCAGGCAAGAAATATCCTATAATGTCTGGGATGGACGAAGTACTTCAACTATTTGCAAGAATATGACATGAATGTCATGCTTGAATTCTTTCAGAATCTACAAGGAGAAATCTCTATGGTGTGAGGCATACAAATCTCAGTCACCCCAAAAATCTTAACAGAGGTCATAGGCCTCCCTAACATGAGAATTCAGTGGATAGGAAGATACACTACACTGAAGGAAGCTGTGGAAACTTTCATAGACCCTAGGGAAGAATTGGATAAGAAGGGAAAGGGACTTAATCCCAGTACCCTCAGGGAACCATGGAAAGAAATGGCAAGGGTAATTCAGCGGTACATCACCTGTGATGGACGATACGACGTAATTCAACCTCGCCACCTCAAATTGCTGGCAGCCTTAAAACAACGGTTAGTACTTAATCTACCTTTCTTTCTGAATTTCATATTACATGAGGTTTCCTTAAGAACACAAAATTCCAAGGATCCTGTTATTGTTATCAATCACCATAGATTAGTTAAATTGATAACAAATAAAGCATTGAGTCAAACTCAATTGACCTGGGATAGTCTGATTGAGGCCAATAGACCCCCACAACTGGAGCAGCCTGAATTATTCCATGAATACCCACCACAGGAAATTGAAGATAGACAGGCAAAGGAGACTACCGCCCAAAGAGAAATTCCATCTACTCAAACAAAAGCTGAGGCATACCCTGCCCAAATCACAGAGGCCTAGACCTCACAAACACATGCATTAATGAAAAAGAGGAAGAGAGAAACAACTGCCCCTAAATCCATCATTAAGACAAGGAGGAGAAGTAGATGAATTCAGGAAACAACTGATAAATTCAGGAAACAACAAAATAGCCTGAAGAAGTTCAGAATTTTATAGAATAGTCTCCACAGGAGAATGTTCAAGAAATTGGGAAAGCAGAACAGACCTCACGAAGGAATGATCAGGAAGATACCCAACTGATATTAGAGAATCTGACAGTACAATTTTTGAAGAGCTATGAGGTAGAAATAACTCAGGTTTTGGGGAGCTTAGGAACCTCAATTGAGAGAGGCACAAATAATCCCAAAAAATGCCCAGAACAAGCCTCCTCTTCAAAACTAGTTGAAGATTTCCCTTTTATTGAAATTTCTTTCCCAGAGGACACAACACAGGAAGAAACTCATTTTGAAATGAGAATCCCTTTTGGACAGCAAAAATTTTTGGAAGGAACAGAGGAACAACCATCTACTGGCCAGAATGAAGAAGACCTTGAGACCTCTCATATATAGAAATTAGCCAAGAGCCATAAGAAAATTAGAATGTTAAAAAAAGAAAACAAATTGTTGAAGAAAAAGGCTAAGAAGGCTGAAGTATTAAAGAAAAAAGTGGGTAAATTCTAGGAAATTATTAAAGAATTGAGGAATCAGATAAGGCCCATAGAAGAAAGAAAAACAAAAGGACCAGAATGCAAGGAAGAAACCCTCTTCCTAAAGAAGCAGTCACTAATAATTTTGTAGGGATATAGACAGACTCTGAAGAAATAGTAGTAGAAGAGGAAGTAGCTCAAAATTAGGAATTAATTACCTTAGAAACACATGAAATGATGACAACTACAAAAACAATTGATGCTAAGATGCAGACAGATACCCCAATCTTAGAGGAAACAACTCAACTCCTTGATAAGAATGCTACCATCAGGATATTGGAGGAAAAATTGATGCAGTCTCTACAAACCCTGGTTCAAAACAGAAATGAATTATTGACTATGGTAGAGCATCAAGCACTCTAGTCCCAGAAATAGAGTGCTATTGTGGACAGACTGGAAGCAAATCTTATACAGACCCAACAAGCATTAACTCAATCCAGGGAGGATATGGGCAGTATGGAAGAATACCAAGAATCCCAATCTCAAGCAGGTGTCACCATTTATAAGCTAAAGGAAGAGTTGTGGCAAGCCCAATGAGGATTATCTCAACACCAAGATGAGATGGTCACTAGGGCTGAACATCAAAAGATTGTTAAACAACTGAAGGACATGACATAAACAGAGAGTGAGATCTATGCTGAGCTCACTAGAGCCCAAGGGAAGGTAAAAAAGGTACAAACCCAATTGGAAAAAGCTTTGGAGCAAATCAAAGAAATCTGTGATGTCTACTCTGATGCTATTAGTTGCAGAGCCCCTGCCACCAATTACACTTTATTCTTGCTGGAACAATATCTTCTATTGAGAGTGAAGGCCATCAGATCAGGTAAACCCATTTCATTTTCCACTGTACCTGAGTTTATTTCATGTTTCAGAGAGCAGGATGAAAAGGTACAATACTTTATGTGCAAGTTATACTTTCATAATTTCATTCTAGAAGAAGAAAGGAAATATAGCCCTAGCCCATTCATAGGTGACATACAGTTTCAGGCATTTTTTTCATTTACTCAGAACCAAGTTAGATGGGGTAAAGCTCATAAAACCTTCCTGAAGAGGGAAACTGGGCTAGATCTTTGGGTCAGGGGAGAGCCTCCAAAATCCTTTCCAACCATTATACGACATAAAACCTTTATGAAAAGAGGGGGGGTCATAGACTCCTTAGCCCCTATCCATATACAGGTTATACATTCAGGTATCACTCATTTTAGAGAGCTTAAGGAAGAAGCTCTTGCTACTTCTAAAATGAGATGGGATGCATCCTCCAGTGAAGTAAGGAGTAGGGAACCCTTTGGGTACATGAATTTCTTTGCAGCTACCTTCATAATAGAAAGGTATTCTAGACTGCTCCAAGAGGAAGGACCTGCTTGGATTGGGTGTAGATATAATCCCCCTATCATCTGGTTTCCTCCAGAAAGTTACCAAAAGTATTATCAAATTAACAAGAAAAGGGAGGATGTTGCTTTTGGAGAACTCAAAAGAAGCAATGGATTCAGGAGGCCTAGTGAACCAACCTTTCCACCTTACAACATTACTGCTTTACATGTAATATCTCATCTTGCATGAGGAAATGCAAGAAGGTAAGCTGGGGAGAATGTTAGGTTATGAAAAAGGTATAAATATCTTCCTTTTTCCCACATTTCATAATATCATCTTGATTGACTTTTCAGTTAATTAGAAGCAAATAGGATAGAAAATGAATAATATACCCTTTAGCGTTATTGTTGAAATTAGATTACATAGATCCTAAAATATGATTGGAATTGTTTGATTTTGTTATAGGATTGGTTAAATATTTTCAAACCCGAGATAGCAAAGGAAATCTCGAATATGCGCAAGCTATTGGAGGTTGAGGATTTTATGGCGCAAGGCAGTTTTGAAGATGATTGAGTTTCTTATATTGTAACTTTATAATAGTAAAGAAATCCGGAGGATCTCTCGATCCTTGGGATAGCTTAATTTACCCAGATTATTGTAATATATAAGGGGTAATAGATCCTGGAAGGGATATAAAAGAATTGCACCCAAGAACTTAGAACTTAGAATTGCTCTTTGTTAGCAGTTTTTGTAAATGTTGTACCAGCTATGAAATCAATAATGCTTTGAGTGGTTTTACCATTTCTACATACTGAGTTTTGAATAGCAGTGCTTCTAAGGACCAAGGGCCCAGTCTGAAGGAACTAATGTTCGACCTATAATTGTATCAGTTCAATTTCTGTTTTGTGATTCGATTCTCTTTTATAGTAGTTAAATGAATGCATAAGTGTGTTGATGATTTTATATCGTTTGCAAGAGATAGATATTTCCTTAAGAATTAGATGATTTCTCTTCCAATATCTATTACTGAGATTTGATGCGTGACAGTTCCTCATAAGTTCATATGTGTTGTTCCTTTTACTTATATTTGCAATTGATGTTCCTTTTAATTAGTTTACATTTGTTTTTCCTTTCCGTTAAGATATAGTTGTTGTTCCTTTCAATAGAAGTACAATTGTTGTCTCTTTCGATTAGATTACAATCGTTGTTTCTTTCCATAGATACAGTAATTTACCTTTTCCTTTCCAGTAATTTGATTCATAATAATAGTCAATTCTGCAAGTCTTTATTTAGATTCAATTACTTCTTTTAGTTAAAATGAATTCAATAGATTAATTAGTTCCTTTCCATTGCACAACATTAGATTTCAAATCCCATAATCTTTAATGAATGTTTGAGGAACTTGATTGTTGATAAACTCAGATTTTCTTTAACTACACGATTTTAGCCTCTACAAGCTATCTGCATAGACTTTGCTGATATTCTTGTGATAAAAGACGAATCCTCGGGTTGATAAATTAATGTTAAAATAAGGTTGTTTTTAGACATCTTTAGACCCCAACAATGAGCTTAGATAAAAAGGAGGAAGACCCAGTAGATAATCAAGTAGCGAAGCTCACTGAAGCCATTCAATAGCTTCAACAAAGAATAACATACCTAGAGCTACAAGCAATGCCAAGCACTCTGTAGGATGTGCGAGACCAAAGAGAAGCCACTGCCCGGAGCACAATTGATACAATCAAGAACTTCGCCATGGAATGTAAAAAACTCAGTGATCATAGTGCACACACTTATGAACGACTTACTGAAGACCTTTAAATAAAGACACTGGAGTCCCAACTCTAGGAGGAAAAGAAGAAAGTAGCGACGGTACATGAACCGTTGAAGCTCTTGTCTGCAGTTGAAAGAATGAAAAGATCACAGGAACAACACACTATTCAAAATCAATTCCATGACATACAGAGCAAAGTCATGGAAGTGACTCAGAGGCTCCAGCTAGTCCAGGATGTAGCTTGTTAACTGTTTGAGGAGATTTAATGACGAGGAGAAGAACTAGAGAAAATAGTCACTAGAGTTGATAAATACTTGTAAGGACCTGTGAACAAGGTAGTTCTTCAGGAGTTCTCTAAGTAGGAAACCTTGGTGCAACAACAGGTCGAAGCAGCTCAATCCAAGCTTGAGAATTTTTAGGCAGAACTTACCAAAGCAGAGCGACTCGGGATGAGTCATAGGTGAGTGTTGGAGGCCTATTGGCCCTTGACCAAGGTTTGGAGATTCTTGATCAGGTTTGACCTATTTTGGGACTTCGACAGGCTGTCGAAGACAGAGCACAATTCGAAGTAGAGATCGCAGAATCTCGGCCCCTTTGTAGGGATTTTTGGGTTTTGGGCTTATGTAACGAGTATGGGGATGTCGACCCATGGGTTTACCCATGTTTAGGCCCATTTTGTAATGTATAAATAAATTTCTAGGCAATGTAAGAAGAGACAACTAAGGATGATATACAAATCTATGTGATGATGTCCTAAGTGCAAGTGATAGTTGTACATGCTTTGTGCATACTGTGTGAGGCTTGCAAGACTAAGTGCAAGTGACTACAAGAGATAGTGTAAAGGCTTTGTGTTGTAACCTAGATTAGGGAAGGAGGATCTGGCTGAGTGCATGAAGATCTCCTATCCTATGCGTGGTAGGATATTATGGCTTTGTGCATGTAGAAGATTGACTCAAGATAATAAATAGAAGAGGAGTTGGTGGACGTAGCCCTAGGCTGGGGGTGAACCACATATATCCTGTGTTGTGGTTTCTTTGTGCATTGTGAATGTTTTACTGTTTATATGAATACTGCTTAGTGTAACTATGTATGCTTAGATGAATATAATATCTTAGTGCCTAATGATGTGAATAATATGCTAGATGTAATCTATGTTGATATTCTTAGATATTGATTATATTAGATCTGGATGAATACTGCACTTCTCTGTAATTAGGGTTTATCTGCATTGTAAACAAAGGTTAAATACTAATGAACTATAACTTCTAATTTCTCTGTTAAGGTGTTACAATCACATATCTATGTCCTAGCTAAGGTTACAAACACTATAGTCCTGCAACCACCCCTGCCTCTACCTCAGGTGAGACTTCATGTGCTTCGCAGGTGTTACCGAAAGGGCTAGTATTTAGGTTTTTTTTGGTGTGTTATTGAAGCATTGAACTCTGGGTCTACCCCTATGCCAACACCTGGACCACCTTGGAAGGTTTATTTGGAAAACATGATGAGATAAGGGGACACATGCTCGAGGTGGAATTGCTCACATTGGATTCAAAAATCTTTAACAATCTCCAAGATTGCTTTACAAAATTCAAGGATTTACTGTCACAACTCAAAGCTTGAGGGGTTGATAAATCTAATGAGGAGAAACAAATGGTTCTCACCATTATCTCCAAAATTGGTCGTAACTTATATGTGTTCATATCCACATTCCATTTAGTCAAATTTATCGAATCCATGACACAAGAGAAAACCAATCTCATCAACATGGGAAAAATCAAAGCCCCAAAGGTGCATGCACTTACTATGAAATATGGCAGCCATAAATATCATAAATCCAATGATAAAGAAAAAAGGAAATCTCATGCAAATCTAAATAAGGAAGGGCACTCAAAACCCTTCATCGATGCCTCCGGATCGATAGGTGGAAAGGGAAAAAAATGGGGGAAATGCACATATTGCCATAAAGGATTTCATCTAGAATCCACATGCATGAATAAAAAAATAGATATAATGACTCAAATACTTCAGAAAAACAACCTTGGAGATATCATCTCCGAGGGTGCCAAGAAGAAGAAGCCAGAAGATCAAAATCCCAAGAAAGATAATTCTAGCCATGCCTTGATTGCCATCAACTCCTCTCCCAATGCTTGGATCATAGATTTGGGATAATCACATCACATGGCTGCCAAAAAAGAAGTATATTATTCATTATATGCATGAAAAGGTCCTCCTATTATGATGGGGGACAACTCTCCAGTCAAGGTCACTGGCAAAGGAAGGATTGATCTCACCAACGAAAGCTTCGAGAATGTGCTGCACGTTCCCAAAATTTCTATCAATATTCTCTCCGTGTATCAGATGATGAATTCAAGAAATGGAAATAAATTCATATTCACACCAAATGTAGTGGACATCTATGACATGAAAACCAATTCCAGGGTTTCTACCGGTGAGTTAAATCATCAATCTAGATTGTATACATTTTCTGAATTTATTGAACCAGATTCTGCTTTACTGCTTACCCATGTTGATGAAAGTAGTAGGATATGGAACGAAAGGTTCGGGCATTTGAATTTCATATATATGCAACAAATTAGCAAGCAAATATTGGTTGATGGTCTACTAGACATCCATTTCTCCAAAGGAATCTATGAGGGATGTGTTCTTGGAAAACACCCTCAAAAGAAATTCAACAAAGGAAAGATTCAGAGAGATTCTACTCCTTTAGATTTGATCCATAGTGACCTCATGGGTCCTTTTTCTCATCCATCAATCAACAAATAGAGGTTTGTTCTCATTTTTTTTTATGATTTCTCACGTTTCACATTGATTTACTTTCTCAGGAAAAAATCCAAGGTATTTCAACACCTCAAAGATTTCAAAGCCCTAGTTGAGACACAATTAGTAAAGAAAATCAAAGTCCTATGAACTGATAGCAGGGGAGAGTATTTAAATCATGAGATCAAAAATATTTGTCATGAGGTAGGGATTTAGTTTTAGCACACATTTCCCTATACTCCACAACAAAATGGAGTTGTTGAGCGGAAAAACAGATCTATAAAAGATATGACATCTTACATGCTACATGAAAAGTCACTACCACAAATAATATGGGCCGGAGAACTTAATTATGCAACCTACATCCAAAACAGATCTCCCCATAGATCTATCAAGGATAATACCCCCTATGAGGCTTAGTGCGGCCTCAAACTGGAAGTGATCCACTTTCGTATTTTCGGTTCACGTGAATGGGCCTAGATTCCCTCTGAAAAGAGGAAGGTACTTTATCCACTGAGAACTGAGTGTATTTTTTTTGGATACCCTGACGATGTGAAGGGATACAGACTTATTGATATTTCCTCGGACCGACTCATCATTGAGTGAAGTGTCCAATTCGAGGAAAGTGTCTCGTATGTACCTCAACATCCGCATGGAAACACCTTCATTCTTTCACCTATCTGAGTTGATGAACATGCACATGCCAACTCTTCTTCAGACGAGAGTTATGATTCAAAGTATTTAGAGGATTTTGATATAGAGTTAGGACAATCAGATGGATATTCAAAGCATATAGATGCATATGCAAAGCCAGAGAAGAGGCCCAAGTGGGCACAAACTACTCTTTAGGATGAAGTGTATCTTGTTGGTGAACTAATCGATACTAGGAGGACTCAATATGATTTCAAGGAGCCTCCTATTGCACTCATTGTCACTGAACCATTTCCCTCCATGCATCTTTTCTTGATTCAGTCTTCATATCCACAGTCTTATGGAAAGGCTACTGGAAATCCATTTTGGGAATGTGCCATACAGGAGGAGTACAACTCCCTCCTTGAGAACCAGACTTGGGATCTAGTTCCCCTTGCTTCTGGAAGGAAACTTGTCAGATGAATATGAGTCTATAGGACCAAGTGTTATAACCCTAAATTGCACCAGACATGCATACCTGACATCAGGCCATATTACTTGCTATCTTTTCCAAGACATCACTTAATAACTCTTCTAAAAACCATATTTTTGAAGGTGTACACACCCTACACCACTATTTTCCACGTACACATGCTTGTTGAACCACTACAACTGTGTACACTCACAAAAGCATGAAAAATAGAAAGAGGTAGAAGAATACAGACTTTTGGGTAAGTTTCCTTAACCATTTGACCGCCTATATATGGTCACCCAACCAAATACCTAGCCCTTTTTGGCCTATAAAAGAAGGGGTTGGGGTCCCATTCCAAAATAGAAGCAAGAGAGTAAAGAAACTCCACCTATTTCATTACTCCCCCTTTGCCCCAATATTTTGCAACCACATTGTGAGTTTTGAGCCAGAATTCCTTCTTCCTCCTTTGCAAATCCATTGCCTTTTCCCAAGAGAGAACTGAAGAGGAGAAGAATACATGGAAGCAATTGGTGCATGGTGAAGAGGATCCTAGGACCGAGTTCGAGGAGCAGTGCTGGTCTCATGTTGTAATACTTTTGTGAGATTAATATAAAGAAGTACTTTTTCCGTCCCGCCAAATGATGTCTTAAATATTTATGACTTGTTTACATTTTTTATTATGATGTCTAATCCACTAATCCTTATATAAAACACATGCTTGTAGTTTCTTGTTTGTATTTTGGTGAATGCAGGTTGGCCTTGGGAGGATATCTACAGTCAAGAAACAATCGAGCGCAAAGGGATTGACACTAGACACGGTGTTCAAGGTAGGCCTACCAGATCCGTAGATTTTGCTTTCTATGTATGATTGTGGGGTTATGTCAGGATTGTTGTTAAAAAGTAGGAGACTTCAGATGGTTAGCTCTGCCTACATTTTAGAACCCTAGTGTAGTCCTTAGGGGGTTTTCCCGCTATAGTAGAATTGGTGACCATACTAGGGAAGCCTCTAGGGTCTTTGGGGATATTTCCTTTTGGGTGCTTTTGAATCAGTTTATTTACTATTTTTTGAGTTTCTATAAGCTTCTGTCTTTGAGGGATTATGGTATTCCATACCAGTACTCCCTGCCTATGTTGGACTATTGGTTTTCATTTTTTTTTAGGAGTTACATAGGTGTACGCAACCTATAGTGGGCTTGCACGCGTGCATACACGCCTTGTCTTTGGACATACCGCGTACATACACAGGTTGTTGAAGTGTTAGTAGCATGCTTGTTTTGAGAAAGAAGAGGCAATCATACTCTTCCTTGTCAGAAGTCACACTTCTCAAGGGTTTTCTTGATCTATCACTGGTCTCTGTTATAGCAGTATGTAGCGTAGATCTGACCTCAACATAGCTTTCTCTTCTATGTCTTTAAGGGATTATGGTCTTCCATACCAGGTCTTCCATACCAGTACTCCCTGCCTGTGCTTGACTATTGGTTTTCACGTTTTGAGAAGTTGCAGAGGTGTATGCGACCTGTAGTGGGCCTGTACGCGTTCATACGCGCCCTGCCTTTGGACAACCTGCATACATACGCAGGCTGTTGAAGTGTCAGTAGCATGCCTATGTTGAGAAAAGAAGAGGCAGTCATTCTCTTCCCTATCAGAAGTCACACTTCTCTGGGGTTTTCTTGATCTAGCCCTGGTCTCTGTTATAGCAGTTTGTAGCCTAGATCTAACCTTAGCATAGCTTTCTCTTCCATGTCTTTAAGGGATTTTGGTGTTCCATACCAGTACTCCTTGCCTGTTCTTGACTATTGGTTTTCATGTTTTTTGAGAAGTTGCAGAGGTGTACATGGCCTGTAGTGGGCCTACACGCATGCATACACGCCCTGCCTTTGGACAACCCACGTACATACACAAGATGCTGAAGTGTCAGTAGTGTGCCTATGTTGAGAAAAGAAGAGGCAGTCATCCTCTTCCCTATCAGAAGTCACACTTCTCAGGGTTTTTCTTGATCTAGTACTGGTCTTTGTTATTTCATTCTTTAGCCTGGGTTTGACGTCAGTTTGCTTGTCCTTTTAAAAATATTTCTTGTGTTTCCTAGCTTTTTAAACTTATTTTTAGCTTGAAATTTTAAGAAAAATGAGTTGCATTTAAAAAAAAAAATTCCCCCTCATGGTCGGGGGGGCCATGAATCGTGTATTCATTAGTCTCTTTTAGAATATTTTGTTATTTCTGCTTTGATTGGAAGAAAATATATAAAAAACAAAATTTAGTTTGTTAGATCTCTTTCTTTCTTGGCATTTGCTTTGCATTTTCACTTGAAAAACAAAAAGAAATTAGCATAGTGTTGTGTTTTCTTCTCATCTTAAAAGCATTTCAAAAGAAAAATAAGAAAGATAATACTTGTTTTCTAGTGTTCTTATGAGTTTCTTTTTTCGCAAGAGTCTTAAAAACATCAGTTGCACTACCACACCTTTTGAGTAAATCAAGCCTTAAAAAGAATGCTTAATTAAAAGTAATTAGACTTTATGTTTGTAGGGTCCATCAAATAGTCTAGGCTAGAGCCTTGATTTAGGTTAAAGAGGAAACTCTTCAAGGCTATAAAACAAACATAGGAGTCTGTTATAGGTAGTGAAAAAGTCCAGTAACGTGGAAACTATTCGGGACCCCCCTCTAACACAGTGGATAAACACGAGGTCGCATGCAGAAAGGTAGTAGAGATAACCCCTCCAAAGCCGGACCAATCATAGTGGAGGAACGAATATAAAGGGATTGTCTTGGGATTCCATTGATCGCATTTGCCACAGAGCTTCATGGGTCTCAAATCCGTTCAAGGTCCTCAGTTGTCTTCCAGAACACTTTCTTTTGATACCCTTGATGGGTTTTGGGCTTGATACCTTTCTCATTGCAGTCCACCCAATTGTCGACTGTACCCGCCTGGTAGTTGTTCACAGGATAGCAACCTATTTGCCTTTACTTTAGGGACTTACACAGGTCACTGTGGGGGTATACTGCGGTGCCTAGGGTAGATGTTGGGCCACACTTTGCAGAGTATACTTGGAGGGTTCTTTCGTGTTCGAGTTTCACTTGCACTGGTAAGTTTCTAAAGTTTCTGAAGAGTGCTAAAGTGGTCTATCCAAGTCCACCATTGGTTGATCCGATCCAATCATTGATTGATCCTTCTCCCATTCTAGAGAGTAAACCTGATACTGCCCATGTTTTTCTCGTTAATACAGACTCTACCGTGCCAGGGGGCATTCCTCCTTCTCCTGCGAAACCCCCTCCAAGTAATGAGGCCATCCTTTTTGATTGGGGTGTGCTAACTAGACCTCGTCTTCCCTCCCACATTCCTTTCTAGATTACAGTACAGGTTCGTGGTCGGGACGTTCCTCAAACACTGATAGACGAAGGTGTGTCCGTTATTATTTCATCTTCTGTTGCTTGGTACACTTTGGGTTGTCTGCAACTTGCACCGGTTACACAGAATCTATTAGCTTTTAACAGAAGAACTAGTCAACCTTTAGGGATCCTTCCTCAATTTCTTGTAACTTTGGGAGAGAAAACTGTCTTTATCAATGTCATGGTAGTCCGAGACCCCTTGGATTTCTCTTTACTCCTTGGGCGGGATTATGTCTATGCTATGAAAGCTCTTGTATCCAGCCTTTTCCATGTGATATCTTTCCCCCACAATGGAATAATTGTGACTATTGATCAACTTTGATTCATCGGCCCTGATTGGGTTACCTCCCTGAGTGGTTCTTATATGCAGACAGTATCACCCTCGCCGCATGTTAATTATGTGGTGTTTTCTCCCATGACCTCAAATTCTGACGATTTGGATCTGGTAGTTGACATGGTGATCTCTTCGGTAGGGTTATTGGAGCCTGATCTCCTTACCCCTGTCACGAACCTCGACATGTGTTCCTTCCAGAGTAATTTTCTTCCATCTAGCGAAGATCTCTTGGAAGCTATGACCGAGTTTTTTCCATTGACATGGTACCCTTCTAGAGAATTATCCTCTTGGAATCCATGATCAAGAAGAAGCCACGAGCATAGTTTCTTTTCTCTGTGGAAAGCTCGTTAAAAAATGAAACAGAGGTCACAAGCATAGTTTCTCTTCTTTGTGGAAAGCTCGTTAAAAAATGAAACAGAGGCCTTGATCTTAGTTCTTTTCCTGTGTCAAGCTCGTTAAAAAATGAAACAGTCACCTCTCTTGAACCTTATTTTCATTCACCCTTATCCTTCAGTGAATGAATCGAAGCTTGGAGGGCATGTCTCCAGCCTTTGATGATCATTCTGGAGTTAAGACACTAGCTTTCATGCTGGGGGCATACCGAGCTTAGTCTTTGTTCTTTCTTGTGCTTGTAAATACATGAGAATGCATCCAGGTAGACTTTTATCTCTTTTTCGGACCTGTATGGATATACGAAAAAGGAACCCCCTGGAGTCTCCTTTAATCTCTTTTCAGACTCTCTAAACATGAAAATATTGTCGAGTGATCTTGCTTTCTTTCCCACTCATTAAACGGTTTGAAAGGGTGTCTTTCGAGTGATAATTTATCTCTTTTTTGGCCTCGTGAGACTAACATTACGAAAAAGGACAACACTGGAGTCATCTTTAAGTTCTTTTCAGACTCTCTAAACATGAAAAGATTACCGAGCACCTTGTTCTCTTCACTCTCGTTAAAGTATTTGAAGAAAACGTCTGTTGAGCGATAGTTTATCTCTTTTTCGGTTTCGTCAGAATACTTTACGAAAAAGGAACTGAGAGAGTTCTCTTTTAAGTGTTTTTCCAGACTCTATAATCATGAAAAACCTTCGAGTTTTCTATCTTTGGACTCGCTAAACAAAACATCGATAGGCCCATATGGGATCAAACCCTTACTTCTTCCAATTCATTAAATAAAGGAAGAGGAACTTATCAAAGGTGAGTTTTATCGAGCATGTGTTACCCTCCTCGAGCTCTTTAAATTAAAAAGAGGTACTCCTCTATCTGGATGGGGGAAAATTTTAAAGAAGCAAGCCAAGAAGTCTCTTGAGAACATTACTAAGTAATTCTTAGAGTCGCCCTTGAACACAACACTTTGTCTTTTGCACGCATTATAATCTGCTGAACCTCTGCACTGAGCCAATCCTTTGAGTTTCTTTCACTCCTTTGGGTCACCTGAAGTAAGTCACAACATCCACTGCATCATCAAGTTTTGGTCCATGTCATGTTTTACTGTTGTGCCTCAGTGTTCAAGGGAAGTATCCGCCTCTAGAGTCAGCCATCACAAATATCTTTTCTCAAAACCCATGTCAGTCCATGTTCATTTTATCTACCAATTACATCTCTGTGTCTGTTTCATGTCGTTGATGGGGGATTCATCAAGGCCCTCCTTCGATGAGTCTATTCCTATCGACTTCAACACATTATCTAGGAACTAGATTTAGAAACCAATTATTACTTTGGGATCTGCATGCCTCAATGGTAGGCCTCCTCACATTCGACGGTGGGTTTACATTATTGACCTCTGATCGAATGATTCCACAGATGTTTGACTCCATCTCATCCATTCACATTCGTTGGAATGTACTAGGGTACCTTGGGAATCATTGACATTAATGGTGATCTCTCTCGCGCTTGTTAACGGTTTACATCATTGACCGATAATCAAGTGGTTTCTGCCATGTTCGACATCAAGACATATATTCACATGGTTAGATTCATACTACATCAGGATCGGTAAGAAGAACCTGGGTTGAGTGATCACTTTGATATGTACTTTTCCCAGGTTGCGATGGAGTTTCTTTTGAACAATGACACATATATTGTTACATAGATCCACTTTAATTGGTCATGGCTATGTTTTGTCATCTCGTAGATCCACTGTGTATTCTTCGTGGCTATGATCAGTTCAGGTCATCAGAGTATAGATCCACATTGTATCCTCGGTGGCCATACCTCTTCATCAATACAATTATGGATCCGCGGTGTGTTTTATGGTGGCCATATCTTGCAAGTCTTGATCACCCAAGCATAGGTATGCATGCCTTGGGTTTTGAAACATGTCATAATATTTGTTGGATGTTTGTGTGCAGCTTCCATCAGGTTCTCTGAGTCTATACCCTTTCTTGAAAGTCTACAAAGCATTTTAGTTATCAGTTCATCTTCTAACTTCATACTTTGGGGGGCAATCTGTTACACGTCAAAATTACTCACTTCGATAGTGTCGCAAGTGTCGTCATTACAAGTGTCACAAGTGTCGCAAGTGTCAGGGAAGCATACTGCCATGATTCCTATGTCATGCCTATAATGACATGAGAAGGACACTTAAAACACCTCAAACATTTGATTTGGAAGAGGAGAAATGAGTCAGTAGGCTTGCAAACCTTTTTCCATCTGAAAACACCTCAAAAACTGAGCTTTTGAAGGAGAGCGCTCCCCCTTACACTGTCTGGGAGAATTATAAATCTCCTTTGGACCTTTTGAGGGAGCGTTGGTGTCTTTAGGAGCACTGGCGCCCCCCTTAAGCCTACTGGGGAGCGTTGTAGTTCTCTAATGGCTCTTTTGAGGGAGCGCTACCTATTCTGGGCAGTAGTTAAGTTGTTGAGATGAATGGGGGAAGGATCCTTTCATTCTTGGAAGGCAGTTGGATTCGAATCCCTAGTCTAGCCATGATCCTAGGGTAGATCCTCAACTGAAGGAGGCAAATCCTCAACTTCCCCAAGGATATCTCAAGTGGTTAAAGCCTCCCCAAGGCTATATAAGCAAGCTTTCTAATGGTGAAAGGGGACTGCAAAAAGGAGAATCACACCAAACTTATGATCTCATAAGTGGTGCTGGAACAAAGATATTTTGGAAGAAAGAGACCTATGATCTCATAGGGGGAAATCAGTGAAGCTATCATCATTCAGATCATGGATCTTTGAGCAAGGGGTATACAAGGAGGACTTGACGAAACTGCTGCAATTCATCTATGGTTGTAAGTAATGTTTTGTCCTCATTAATATAATTTGCTTGGCCTGCTTCTTTCTAATTCATGTTCAATATCACATGAATTTGTCTCTTTAGTAGATAGATCTATTTTAGACTAATCTTGATAGAGTAGGAAGTGGTCGTACTTTGTTTGTCTATAGGGCTTATCGAAGAGCGAAAGATTGGAGCTCAACTCGGAGCGTGCAGGGACAAACACCGGTAAAAGGTACTTCTTTTCTCCTTCCTTCTCACACACTAGTCCACCTAGATCTAAAAGGAAGTCGGTGACCATGATAAGCACTTTCTGTCTTAGAGTTAAGAGTCTAGCTCTTTGAGGATATCTACCTATCCACAGGGAGATTTTCCTTCAACAGCCAGGTATGCATGTCTGGTGAAATTTAGGGTTATAACACCAAGAGCATAGTGGATGGACAGATTAGAAGATACAAATCTAGGCTTGTTTCCAAAGGCTTTTAGCAGGTGCATGGCATTGACTATGATGAGACCTTCATTCCAGTCGCGAAGATGGATTCCATATGTTTGACACTTGCCATTACAGAAGCAAAGGGATGGGAAGTCCATTAGATGGGCATGAATAATTCATTTCTTCACAATGATCTCTATGTGGAGATCTATATGGAGTAGCCCCAGGGATTTATGCAGGACTCATCTTTGGTTTTTCGACTGAAGAAGTCTCTTTATGGCCTCAAGCAGGCTCTAAGGGCATGGTATGTCAAGATGGACTCCTACCTGTTTTCATAGAACTTTGTACATTGTAAATCAGACCCAAATGTGTACATGTGTAGGACGGTTGATTCACTTATAGTCTTAGTTCTATATGTTGATGATTTGTTGATCACCAGTTGCTTGACTTCAAGGATTGTTGTAGTCAAGAAGATTCTACATGACAAGTTTTTGATGATGGACATGGCTCCACTACACTTCTTCCTTGGAATCGAGATTAGTCAATAGGCATTAGGCCTCAAACTATCTCAGGCCAAGTATGCTCGATATCTCCTTGGGATATTTCACGTGACATACTACAAGTCTTCTCTGAATCCTTTCCTACCAAGAGTCAAAATTGAGGATGGAGGGGACACTCCACTGGTTGAAAACACATTGTATATACAACTAGAGTGGAGCTTTTTGTATCTCACACACTCTAGAACAGACCTCTCCTATGCATTTGGCACAGTTTCTAGGTTCATGTTGTTGATATTATGGTAGTTGCAGGAGGTATTTACCTCCACGTGTAAACCTGAAAAGGATAGAATACTCTGGGAAGCAAGAAGAAACCCTAATAAGTTGGATAATAACCCTAGAAGACTTGTCATCTCAAGAAGATAATTTATATTATCTTATTAAACTCCAAGAGAATAAGTTGACCATAAATAATAATATATACTGAACAGACAGATACACAGAATGAGAAGTCGGCCCAGGCAGTTAGCTAGAATTAGTATAAATACAGGAGGCCAGTTCTCATTCTGGCAGGCAGCCTCAGAATTGCAAAGCATCAACTTGTGCGCACTACAGTGCCCAGTCTTGTGCACAGGTTTGAGGAGAGTTGCCATTGCAGCTGCTGCAGCTAGTAGATCACGTTTGGCTTGGACTATCTCTTGGTTAGGGTTTGGACTATCTGATCAGCTCTTGTTGGTGCACTATCCTTGGGGAAAGGTGCGCTACCCTTTGTTTGGCTATCTAGCCTAGGGTTTGCTTCCAGAGTGATTCTCTGTTAAGGTTAAGGTGCTCGGAGGGTGGCTTCGGCCTATGGTTGGGTGACAATAGTATTTTCAATGGTAAAACAATCACATCCATTCATATTCTAACAGGTTATGGGCCCACACCTCCTTCATTCAGTCTAACCACTGGAAGGAAACATAGCCAAAGGATATTAATCTCGTTGAAGAACTGCCTCTAGGGTTTCTAGCAGGAGCAGTCACCATAGCACCGTCGCTAGGGTTACTAGCAGGTGCAATTGCAGAAACTCTAAGCCTCTTGTTGATGCACCTTAAATGAAGGGATTGACCTAATCTCTAGATAGATCAATGCACACTAGACTAGCGCATCTCCTGGTACTCTCAGAAAGCCAAGACGTGAAATTTGAGCTTTTGGTCAAATCTAGGGTTGACCAAGTCAAAGCAGCCATGACTTACTCGATGAAGTCAAAGACCAATATAGATGGAGCTTCTAACTTCAGAGCGTGGAAGACAAGGATTGAACTCATCCTTTCCAAGAATAAAGTGTTGGATATCGTTAAATGAAAGATCGTGAAACCAGAGTTTGAAGAAGGAAAAGAGAAGGAACTGCAGAACATTGTAGCTATGGAGAAGTTCAAAGATTGTGACATCAATGCCATGAGTATCATAGTGGACTCTATCAAATACCACTTGATACCCTACATATCCCATCTTGACTCATCGAAGAAGATGTACAATGCCCTAATAAACATCTTCTCAGTCAGAAACATTGGACAAGTAATGAGTCTGAAGAATGAGCTCCGTGACATGAAGATGAATGATGAGGACATCATAACATCGTACTTTGTGAGGATCTCCTAGTTAAGAGATCAACTACAAGATAGTGAAGAGATCATTTCAGAGAAGGAATTGGTAAACATAGTACTCAATGGTCTTCCCAATACATGGGATGCATTTGCCGCAAGCATGAACACAAGAAAGGAGTATCCTACATTTGAAGAACTTTGGACTTGCTGTGCTCAAGAAGAATAAAGGATTAGTGCAAAAGAGAAACCCCAAAAGAAGTACGATGATCAAGCCTTCACAACAAGATTCAAGAATTTCAGGAACAAAAGAAAGTTTGGTTCAAGGAAGAAGCCAAATCAAGAGAAAGACATTTCATAAGTACAATGCTTCAACTATCGAAAGTATGGCCATTACAAGAATCATTGTCTCAAGCTAAAGAAAAGGAAGGAGAAACATGAAG
>ML822170.1:0-14969 GCA_009831015.1 Picea engelmannii | reverse complement strand
ATCCATTTGGCTACTCCGGTCATCATAAATCACTACACTGTGATGATGTCCCAAAGTGGGGACATTACAGTCCTCCCTGCTAGAAAATTGCTTGTCCTCAAGCAATAACCAAATCCACTCAAATAAAATACCAAGATCCCATGTCCATCTGTGGGATACATAGTAGAACCCATCCAAATATGAACAATCACACATGTTTCCCCCTAGGTCCCATATCAAGCCATGAACTGCTAGCCCCTGGGACGCATAATCCTGAAATACACCAACTCCGTGAGTCTCCTATACCTGACACATGGCCTCATCCCAGAGTGAGTCCATCCTCCTAGTCTCTACCAATATCCACACGACCTCCATCAACTGCACATGCTGATGCCCGACTAAGGTGATGAAAGACCTCCGTGAGGCACCCCGCAAGTGATGCGCTCCTTTCCACACTGAAGCTCAATGGAAAGCTAGAATGACTTTCCCCTGCAATGGTCCACTCTCCCCTATCGGTCAATGAA
This sequence comes from Picea engelmannii, assembly GCA_009831015.1. Taxonomy (NCBI): domain Eukaryota; kingdom Viridiplantae; phylum Streptophyta; class Pinopsida; order Pinales; family Pinaceae; genus Picea; species Picea engelmannii. The sequence goes on along the minus strand of ML822170.1, from coordinate 14,466 downwards.
CTGCTCAATATTGTAATCCTTGGGTCCCATGCTAACCTCTATCGAAGATCGTCATGCTGAAACTGCACTACTCTAACCATGACTATCTGTCCCCTGCATACATCTTGAACCCTCCTCTCTTGGGTCCTCCAGATGAAATACCTGTGAACACCGGACCTGATGTCCAGAAATTGTATCTATAAGGGCATCTCTATAGAAGAAGTACATGTCCAAACATCTCTATGCCTTATCCTGATGATCAAGTGGAAGGAAAGGTCTCGCCCCATAGGACAAGTACCTGCAGACCCACTCCAAACCAAACCAAGGTTGAGTGTGTGGCTCTCTGGTGCAACTTGGGTCAACATGAACATCGTGCTAACAAAACGGACTCCTGGGTACCATGGAAAACTTGGAAGTTTATCACTTCCAATCTCTTCTAACTACTCCAGTGTGAGGCTAATCATTGTCAGAAGCCCTCTGTGCTCATCTATCGTCATTTTTTCTATGATGCTCACCATCACGCACCAAATCTCAATTTTTTGTCTAACACGGTCCACCTTTGACCTGTTGTATGCCGTAAAAGTACTCCTGTCATGTAGTCTCGACCTACTCACTCTCCATGCCCTCAACCATCGCCTATCCCTCCTCATGTGATTGTCTATGGTAAAAGTGTCAGGACGGGCTAATAGAAACATCTGTTGTTGGCTATAGGACTGAAAGGCGTCACATGCTTTGGTCAATCCCAAGGATTCAACCAGAATCTCGTCCATCGGTATACATGATAACTGCTCGCATGTAGTCATCAATAAACCCCTATCATCAGGTACAATCGAAAGCAACTCCTCCAACTTTTGGTAAACCACTCTCCATCTCCCCTCACCCAGGCAACTGCTGAAATGGTGAAGGTGAGGTCTCATAATCATATGTTTTTGTAAAGGAGTGGCACCTGCATGCTCCCATAAGTGTGTCTCCTCTATGCTCAGCAAAGCACACCCCTCTGAATCCCACCATACATCTCAACATGTCTCTGTGAGCTATCACGCATCATTGTATGCTCCAACATACTCCTGTCATCTCCTGCAAACTCATGCTGCATCACAGATCCTGGGTGTACAGATGGATCAATCTCTATATGGAGATCAACCACTCCCAAGACACAAATGGAAGTGTCCCCCTTCAACTGGTGATCCTCTGCTAGATCATCAACATCCTCTATTAATGTGTCTGATTGATACATTTGAGTGTCCACTGAGACAGATGAAGTGGATCTATGATGGATCTCCTCAGGAGACTCATATGTCATAGATTTTGATTCTTGAAGGGTGGTTTGTGTGCCTCTCAATAATTCTCAGGTGCTCTCCAACTCTTGAGTGAGTCGGTCTACCTCCAACTCCTGCCCCCTAAGGGCCCTGTGGTACAACTCACCAATCCCCAGTAGGTAGTCCATATCTGTCAACAACTGTTGGTAGTCAGTCCTCATCATAGTCACTCTCTCTCAGAGAGTGTGAAAATCATCGATCGAGAATCCTCCATCTGAGCTACCCTGTTCCATTGATGCTCTCCAACAATAATCTGCCATCGCTGCATACATGTCATCAATATGTCTAGTGGTTGCCATGATCATAGCCTCACTAACTCTCAACTGTGCTACTAAGTGGTGTGAATCCTGATCATGGTCATGCTAAGGTGCCATCTCAGACCCCTCACTGCTAGTGTCAATCCTGCTAGTGTCAACTCTGGAATCCCCAAAAACACCCTCTGCATAAGATGACGTGTTGAACTATCCACTGTCTACTATGTTGTTGGGTACTCCTGTATGCCACTGCATCCCACCACTAGATGCCATCTCCCTCTGACTCACACTATATCATGTATGAGCAGTTGTATCCTCTTGTGCACTCAACCTGCTACTATCCTCTGCACCTGGATCCTATAGAGATGTATCCAGACACGTGCTATGGTCATCCTGAATTCTAAAACGTGCATCTTCATCAATGTAGACTGATCCTAGAAATAAGTGCTCCCTCAACCTGTCATCCTCTGGAATCTTCTCAACCAATGGAGTCTCCAACAATTGTGACTCCATCTCCTCTGGATGACCTGTATGTGTGAGGTCAACTACTAGTACATTCTGTACCTCTTCCTGGATCTGTGGGTCTACCTTTCCATGGTGTGCATCCCTCACACTAGGCTCATCCATCATACCTGACGTGCCACTGATTTCCTCATGTGACGTGGCTATCATGGATGTCTGAATAGGTGACAGATGTGTCATGACTCCCATAGGAAGCTCACCATATCTAGGTGCTAACACGTGTGAATCCTCACTAGTGTCACCACTCTGCTGAGGTGTAAGGTCATCAATGGTATGTGATAAGTCTACTGAGACACTGATTCTATCATCCTGTCTATCCAGTTGCCTATCTTCTACACAAGGGTCATCATCCTCCTCAAGCGTGCAAGCATCACGAGCCTCTTTGCAAGAGTCATCATCACTATCCTCTGAGGTAGAGTCACTATCACCAGCCTCTGTGCAAGAGTCACCGTCATCATCTGACTTCTCTGAATCCACATCTATCGCTCCATCCTCACACAAATCATCATCACTGTCATGACACACCTCAATAATGCGCTCCTAATCCTTACCACTGCACCTATGATCTGGTTCCCACGGCCCCTTGTAACTGTGGCAAGGTTGTGTGTTCCTACTGGGCATGGGATTTTTTTGTTCTTCCCACCATCTAGATGCTTCCTTTCTCTTTTTATCTTCTATGATGATCCCCTCTAAAATATCCCATTTGCTCCAATGGGGATTTCTATAGGCTGCATATTGTGGGAAGGTTATTATAGCCTTAATTTCCTTGCTAAGGTTGTCATATATGATCACCAAACATGATATATCAAAGGATATCTTATCCATGTCCTTCCAACTATCCATAAAGACCCCTCAGGTTTGCAGGATTTAAGCTCTGATACCACTGTAATGATCCCAAGCCATTATGCAAGGATCATCACTATTTTGGTGTCTTTTAAAACTTTTTCTGGTTGTGGTATTTCGTCAAACAATTTGTTGATCTATTTGTTTAGATGTGTTTATATGTGTGTATGCAGCAAATAACAGAAAGAGATAACCATGGAACCTACCTCAACCATATGCAATAAGATAGAAAAGCCAAAACATCTCAAAACGTCTTTATTCATCAAATAGAGAAACCTACTACAATGAAGATACCAATCTACAATGCTCAACAAATGGCCAAGAAGATAGACAATAGATAAGAGCTACTGCAAAATTATCTTGCTAATACAAAAGATGCCTCCAAAGACTGAATAAGAAATGAAGATCAATCAAACAGATCTGAATGCCAAACTCTCCAGCTGCAGAATGCCATGCTACAATAGAAGACTGGAACCCTCAATAACTCGGCCCTGCTGCCAAAAGTGTCCAATCACCCTAAGAAATATGCCAAATGATAGATCGGGTGATGGTAAGAAAAACCCAGGTGCCCGAATCTCCAAGATCCCTCTCAATCTATGTAGATCTGAAATCCCCCACTGAATGGTGCAACCCACTAGATGACTGAAGCCCTAGATAATTCGGCCTTGTTGAAGGAGGCCTCCAAATGCTCTGAAACTCTCCAGAAATATAGATCGAGACACTGCAAGTCACTAGGTGAAGTCTCAGGGTCAGATCTGAAGTGTAACCCCTCCAAACGGACTAGATTTGGATCTCAAAAACGCCCTCCTTCTCTTCAATTCGCCCCATTGCTAAAGAAATAATTTGAACCATAAAACTATCTTAGAAAGCACTAGATCTGATTTCCAAGGCCCTGTAATGAAAACCCAAGTGACAGAATCCTCAACAGCCCTGCCAATCACCTACAACGAATCTCTCTCCAAAGATGGTGTGCCCCCCTTGTTGGAAACCCCCAATGGTGCACCCTCCTCCTCTTCCTGTGCCTGTGGCTATGTAGAACCTCCTGCACTGATGTATATCTGACTAGAATGGTGTGGGAGAGTATTGCATCTCCGAGACCAAGCTTGGGACAAGCTAGGTGGAATATTTCACCACTGAATCGTCCTCTAGGTTTTGTTAAGTCAAAACCCTCAAAACCCCCAAGAGATGGGCTCACTAGCTAAAGCCAGATATCAAAATGATAAACATACTCGAATGAATGAGAAGAGGCCCTTGCCTTTCCTTTATACTTTTGGCTCACCTTGTCCCACCAAAATGACTTTCATTTTATTAATATTTAATTAATTAATTAAATCACTTTAATTAATTAATTAAACTTTTTACCTCTAAAAAACTCCTTATCTCTCCTTGTGGCTTCCCTGGCCACTGAAAGTCACTTCTAGCCATCCCATCCTGTATTGTTGCTCCTCCTGATTCCAATGAGCTATTACACTGAGAGGTTCCTCCAAGTAATGTGCCCAAAATGACCTCTTCAGTGATTTCAATTAACTTATAGCTCAAAATAGTCAAAATCATGGAAATCGTCGGAATGCAATGAGACCAAATCCAACCTATGAAAAATGGCTCATAATGATGGAATATGATCATAAATTTAAGTTGGACCCCACAATTCCTCTCAAATACCCATGTACTCGTGATAGCATCCATTTGGCTACTCCGGTCATCATAAATCACTGCACTGTGATGATGTCCCAAAGTGGGGACATTACAACCTTGCAAGTGAAGAAGGTGATGAAGATATTACTGGTGAAGAGGGTGAAGGATCAACATGAGGTTGATGTTCTTGTGGGGGAGTACTTGGATCTGAATCACTAACTGCATTCGGGATTACCTGAGTGGAAAACAACCATACCGGTAATCCAATTGTGAGACTTGGAAGGCTCAAAGTAGCGATGTGAGGAGGAACAATGTTTCCATAAGAAGGAAAAACAAACAGTTTCCCTGGTGCAGGGGTTCCTTTGGTCATTTCAGGAACTGACACCATCAAATAAAATTCCAATCTAGAGTCCACTAGGGAAAACAAACAACACACGCTAAAAATCTAGTAAGCAAGCAAGCAAACCAAACATTCTCACAATGAACACACTAGTTGGTCATGAAATCCAAAGTCGCGGGAACAATCAAAGAAAGGGATGAGATAGAGTGGGTGGAAATGTTACATTGACGACCTACTTAACGGACTTACACCCTGGTGCAAGCTCCCAGGCATAAACATGGGTATACACTCCAAGGATCCCGAGTGAGTTTGGACAACGTCAATTCTAGGTACCGTGAAGACTTTCCCCTCCAAAGTCACCTTGTGTAAAGACCCTAAAGAGATAGGCCACTAAGGTTACCAATCACTATAGTGATGCCTGGGGAAACAATCGATAATCCAATCCACAAGAAAGGGCAGGGTATCTAGCCCAAAATCAACTTGAAAGGCTTCCACTCATCATTGTGGGTATACCTCTCAAACTACCCCCATAATACACACAACCTCTACACCAAGACCAACAAAGCAGGGTGACTAACTCTACCAATCTCAATGCGACCTCATGATTGACCCTTGTGTTAGAAGGGCTTCCCAGGAAAAAATGTAACAAGTGGATTTATTGCTCCCTAACTCAAGATTCTATGTTTGTTTGTAGCTTTAAAAAGTTATCTTTCACACCTAATCCAAATCCCTACAACTAATCTAATGTAGGTTTGCTACTAGAAAATGTAAAAATGTCTAATCAATTTTTATAAGTGCTTGTTTTTCAAGTTTTTTGTTACTCAAAAGGAAAATGGCATGGACAATATGGTGTTTTGAACGACTCGAAAGTTATGCAAAGATATGAAGATACAATCTTTTCATTTCGATGAAAGCTTTGCTACGAGAAGGATAAAACATTTATCATTCCCATATGCACAATGTCTCAAAATATACTAAACTCATCAATATCAAGATTCTCAAGAAATGAGAAAAATATACTATACATCAATGCACGATTCATGGCCCCCCGGGGCCATGAGGGGGAATTTGTTTTTAAATTTAAGACCAAAAAAATGCCAAGAATCATGCAATTTTGCTACTTCAAATGCAAGGATGCCCCCAAACTAACATAAAGCAAGAAATTAAAATTTTTGTTTCAAAGATATCTAAAAGCAATAGCAAATATCTATAAAACAAATCAACCCAAATAATGTTTCTCTTTTAACATGAATTGTTCAATAAAAAGAAGTGTTCTTTCACTAAACAAGTCTAAAGAAAAAACAAATTCTTTGTAACTGAAAGACACAAAGGAAGAGGTCAAATCTTTCAAAAAAAAAAGAAGAAAAAATAGGGTAAAGATGGCTGAAAGTAGATTCAAATTTTGTCAAGCAGAGTGTAATTAGACTCAACAACTCACCCCAGAACCATATCATAGATCTGGACAGGGAAAACCACCAAAAATCAATTTGTTTCACAATTTCCGCAGGCTGGAAGACTAGCATAGTTTGAAAATCATTGATTTCCACATGCCATATATGGGTAGGGCATGGTGTTTTTGCACTGGTCAAAATAGGTAGGGCACAGAAATCCTAAATCGTCACATTGTCCCTCAAATTAGGGTGTAGAAATCAAACAAAAATGGAAAAAAGTAAAAATTGAGAAGATTTTCCAGTGAAGTTTAATAGTCAGAGAGTCAAGTTGGATCTTCCAGTGACTCAGAAAATAGAAACCAAGCAATCAAAGAAAGAAAACAAGGAAAACTAGGAAAACATTTGTTTCCCCTGTGGAGTTGCCAATTTTGTTAACGAGTAAATCGGTGAATGCGGACATAGACTAATCCCCCTAGATCCACCTAGATCTAGACAAAACACGACAGGACATGGCGCTTTCCCTAGGCTCTAATCATCAAATTTACTACCAAACAAAATATGAGGGACATACCTTTAAATGTCACTTCCTTATGTCTTTTTTGTTCCTATTTCACTCCAGTGCTCTTGTGATACTGATCCTGCGATGAGACACTAACCAACCAAAGTGAAAGCAACAAAAGTATATTCAATGACAACCTATCCATATAATCAAGGAATTATGCAATAAAATAAAGATAATTCTATGGGAAAGAAGCATGCCACTGTATTATATTAATAATAGGAAGAGAGATTACAACCGGACACCTTGATGCCGTAAGATTCCTTCGAACAGTTCCTTGCTTCCCACACACTTCTGATCCAAGAATTCGGAGACTATAGATATGACATCTATCTTGACAAAAGAAAAGCTCAAAACCACTCTAACCAAGCTAATAATTCCAAGCCAAATCCAACTACAAAAGACAAGCTCCAAAACCAACTAACTTTCTCCATGAGAGATCCTCTCCTTTTATAAGTTGAAGAGGATAAGGTGAGGAGGTTAGGATGATCCCACTAAATCATGAAAGCGAGTAAGATCCAAACCATTCAGAGGCCATCTCACCATAGAAGCTTCTCCTTCTAGAAGCATCGAGAAAATCCTCGTTATTCACACGTACGAAGGACACCACGACCTAGATATAGTGCAACCTACGGAAATTAAGCACCCTAACTATAGTGCAGCCTATGGAAACCAAGCATTTCCGCACCCTAGCTATGGTGCAGCCCACGAAAATCCTCCAAAATAGGGTTTTTACAGAGGAAAACACAAATTCTTCTCTCAGGGAAAGTTCTTCTCCCTTCTTTCTTCAGGAATTTAGGCCACTAACCCCTCTAAAGGCAACAGACAGGTTTACATCATTAATGATCATGAGGGTGACGAAAATAATGTGTAACACCAAGTCTGCTTTGTCATGACATTGACCTCCAACCCTAAGTCGAGGACCACATAATCGATATCATAATATCCAATTTGCGCATTAAGGTGTAGTTCCTTATTTTTCCTTCTCTTTTTGGATAGTTGATGTACTTATTTATTTAGTAGAGGATCTACCCTTCCTATCTCATACTGTCTGATCAAATTTTGTAGTTCGTGTATGGAGTTTTCATCCTTAATCAAATTAATGCAAGTACATAAGAATTCCATAAGTTTTCTTACCTCTTTTCCTTCTCCGGGTGAAGAAGACTAATCAAAGGCCAGGGGCATTCCACATTCTCTCACTTCTGGTTGTTCCTTTGATGAAGAACCTTGATCTCTTTCAAACTCTTTTCTTGCCTCTTCAAATGTTTTCTTCTCTTTCTTTGGATCAAACTCCAGTGTCTTCTTCGCAGCTCTTCTAACTCATGATTCGTATGTAATATTTCTTGGAGTCACCCTATCTTCTCCTGTAGCAGTGCCTCCTCTAGTGATAATGGCGACTCTAGGATCCACTCTGTGAGGTTCTGTTGAGATTAGTTGTACTTGTTGGTTTGCTCCTCGTCTTTCCTAAAGTTTGGCTAACAATGTAGGAGAATATTCTATGACATGTTCAAATGAGTTGCAGTAATTGCAAGTGGTACAAGGGTTCTGACAGTCCCTTTCCAAGTGACCTGGTTATGTGTAGTTGTAACAAATGATCTGACCTCGACCTCGACCCATGCCTCCTTCTCTTCCTGTTCCTATGAATCTACCACGAGGGTTGAAGTTTCCTCTTCCTAGGGAGTTAAACTGTGTAGTATTTCCTTCTTGTTGTACTTCACCTTGAATTCTATATGTGTCTCTTGATCTTTCATGCAAGAGGTCATAAGCCCTACAATATTTATCATCATGCCCCACAGATTTACAGAATGTGCAGTAAAGGTTGGTATGTGTCTAGACATATTTTTGCATGTAATAGCATTCTTGAGGGCAATGTCTATTTCTACATACCTCGCACCAAGGTAGAGGAACCTGCTTCAAAGGTCTCGGGGCTCCTGAAGCCAAGTACTAATGAAATAGAGGATAGTTATCCTTGTCATGACCTTTTGATTTGCATATAATACTCTAACTATCTTCTCTTTTATCTTTTCCCTTATATTATTCATATCTTCGACCTGCAGTGATAAGCTAGTTAGCTGACTCAAAATTTGACTCATACCTGAGCTGGAATCTACCATAGGGGATGATTCTAGTTTCATGGTGATCTCCAACACATTAGCTTGTGAAGCAATCTTCTATTGCATCAGAGGGACTCTAATGTGTGGTAAGAGAGAAGAAATGAACAATTCTTTATTATGTTCGTCTTGAATCTGAAAACTCAAATGGCTTGTTAGGGTCTTAAACCTCTTATCAAATTCCCAAATAGGTTCAACTACTCTTTTCTTGATTTATTTCAACTCTTTGATGCACTGCGACTCCAAATTTTGTTTCTTGAATTTTTCAATCAACACAGTCTTGATCTCGTTCAACGGTTTCAGTTGTACAACTCCTTGGGAAAACTTCATGTACCATATCAGTGCGCGGTCTCTTAGGGTAGTACTAAACTGATCTCTCTTAACATCTTTTTCAGTGACATTCTTAATACTCCATACATCTTTGCATAAGAACCAATGTTGATTAGGATCTTCAAATCCTTCTCCCCTAAAGGTGGGTAACCTCATCTCATCTTCCATAGATCTTCCTAAGGTTCATGACTGAGTATGAACTGAACCACTTGTACCAGTGCTCTGAGTGCTCTGATAACTTAGGTTACTGTAGTTACTTAATTTTGTTAAAACAACAGGGAGCGTAATAGTACTTGCTTCAATAGTCTATGCAGCTCCTGAAGTTTCTCACTCTTCTCGATGATGTTTTTCAGTCTTCCCTTCTTCTTCCCTAGCAGACTATGAATTTTCCTCATTCAATATCTCTTCTTCTTCTCCATTGTAGAACCCTTATTCATGTGCTGGTGGTTTGTGATTCTTATCAAACAAGTTTACCAGAGGAACTTCTCTGAAGGTTATCCCACTGTGCATGTGTCTGACCTATGTGTCGTTGTCGCTGTTTGAATTCTTGAACATTATCTTTTTCAATCTGCCTTGCTATTGTATCTTAAGGATTTTCTTCTCATGCAATATCATCTTGATCTTCAACTTCAAGAAGTGTAAAAATTTTCCTCTCGGTCCCTTAAAGAAATATCTCTATGCTTGGTTATATGATTCTACTCTATCAATAGAAAAATTAGTAATGTACCCTCCAATGGTACTATCAAACTATTGATCTATTTCTCTCGACACGGTGTTATCAAATCTCTTGACCTTCTTGATCAGCATTGACCTCCAAACCACAGGTGGTCTGAGTCTGATTTCAAGCTGGGTATCTGCTAATCTCACTAGCCACTCATATAGCTCCTTATGAATTCCTCTAAAGAAAATATCATGTATATCAGTAAAGATATACCTTCCCAACCAATCTTTTGTACTAATATTAGGATTCTTATTCTGATCTTCTGCAAAGTCCTTCTCTTGTTCTTCTATCCATGTCTGAATCTCTGTCTTCAATGGAAACTACCTTGACATTCCCTCAAGAAGGTCTCAGTCCTGGCAACGGAACCATTTGTTGGCACAGGGGAAGACCCAAGGTTCAGTTATAACAGTGCACCAAAAATCCCTAACTATTGTCCCTTTCGTCAACATCTACAAAGCAGATGTAGTATCACCCGAAGTAGCTATAGGGGGTTGTAGGACACAAGTGTCTACAAACAGAGGAAATGCAAAGTGGATCTAGGGTAAAACTCTCACACAAATCTAGTTATTATTTATCTTTCTTAAGCCAACTACACAAAATATATCTCAGATCTAATGCAATATTGCATTAACAGTATATCAGAGATCAGAAGAAAACAACATCAATCACACACAAAAACGGGATATACGTGCTTCACCCTCTCCCTAGGGCTACGTCCATAGAACTACGCTTTATAATATAGTAGATGAAAGCATACAATTCTATCTACACTGTTAGCTTGCATATCTCTCTTTATTTATCTTCCTCTCTCCCCTCCCTACACACCAAATTGCAGGGTTGATCTTTGCACCCAGCTGAAGATATTACAATACAAACCTCTCTCTCACCACACAATACTTCTCTCTCAGCAATAACAACAATCACTCATCATCCCATAATTGAACCATCCCAGGTCCTCTTGACCTTTATTTATACATAACAATGACTCTCGGACAACCTTAGGCTGAAACCTAGGTGTCAAAACCCTAAATACCCAAAACCCTAGGTGTCTAAAACCCTAGGTCAACTTGACCTGAGTTTTCAGGGCTTCGCCAACCTATCTTTCCTTATTTCATGCAAGGTGCTCCAAAGCATCCATTGCTAGCTTTTTCTTCTTGTTGAGTCATCCATAATCTATATTCCTTGTTGATCTGTCTTCCTCGATCTAGCCATCCAACAAATTGTTCTCTCTTACTTTTCTCTGTCTTTTCTTCTCTTTTGGACACTTCGACCCAATCTCAGTCAACTTGTCTTCTGCGCAGTTCACACTTTGCGCTTCTTTCCTAAATCTTCACAACATTCCATAACCAAGGACCAACATTTCTTATTATGGCTTCTGGGTTCCCTCATTTCCCAATATTAGGTATAGGGTATTGCGCACCTTCTTCGTAAGTTGGTCATCCCCTAGGATATCAAAGAATAATTGAAACCATATATTGACTACACTTTGAGATTGCTTATAGCGTCTCCTTGGGATTTCAAACTTTCTAGGTGTTGGTGGTGAGGTAGGGGCTTGTGAAACATTAAGTTGAGACAGAACTTTAGGAGGATTCCCTATTATCTCCAAAGTGGGGTTGAAAAATAACTTTTCTTTTAAAGGGTCATACATGTCATCGTTAGGAACATATTTCTGAATATTTAGTTGAATTTTTGCATCTACCCCAATTTTTTCTCCTCCATGAGTAACGATGTTAATATTAGGTACATGACCCTCAATTCCCCTTTTTAATTCTAAGATTATGATATTAGCTCCTTGTTGAAGAACTAGATCTTCCCATTTCGTGATCAGTTGTGGGAAGTCTTCAGTCGTGTGCCCATTAATCCTGCAGTAAGAGCACCATGATCATCTTGGATGAGGGAATTCTCTGACCAAATGACCTTCTTCATTGTAGTTCTAACATTTGCTTGACCCTCCATCTCCATTTCATCCTCCTCTGAATCCACCTCCATCCCCACCTCCCTGGCCTCTTCCAGGTCCTTGCGGGGTTTCATTTACTCTGAACGTTGTCCGGTCTAATCTGTCAGCAAGTGTGTCCATCGCTCTACATTGATTCGTATCATGGGTTGTAGATGCACAGAACTCACAATGTGTTGTATTGGGCACAGTCGTCTACTTCTGCATAATATGACACTGCCTCAATCCATGCCTATGTATCTAACAAATATCACAATACTCTATTGTTTGAGATGCTTGAGAATCAGGGAAGGTATTGTATAACCTGACTGTGTGGAATGGTGGAGTCGCAGATACTTGCACAACTCCTCCCATTGGTCCTGAAGAGGGTCCCATCAGATTATGAGGAGGTCCCATTCCCCTCATGCACATACATTCATTTGTCAAGTGCCCTTCCGTATAGCATCATGTGCACCAAACCTGAGGTCGTCCTATTCTTGGTGTGGTTAATTCTTGAATCTTTTCTCTTAGTGTCAATATTTTTCCCTGAAGTTGCGACAGATTTGCATCTACTGGAGGCTTGGTCATTCTTAGACTCCCTGGATAACCTGTCATGGCTTCAATATTCATCGGTTGTTCTAAGGTGTCTATTAATGTGGTTATTCATTATTTCCTTAAAGGAATTCTCATCAGAGGTAGTAATCCTTGGATGTACCATTCCCTCTAGTGATCTTCATGAATTGGGTGTGCTAGCCTCCCAATAGCATATTTAAACTTCTCCCACCCTTTGTTGAATCTCTTGCAACTCCAAGAGACCTTGTTTCTCTGACTGAGGTAGTTTGAATTCGTTGATGAGCTTCAAATGCACTTGGCCAAGGGTGAATTCTTTTCCTAGCACCCTTGGTTCAATAGTCTTCATGTACCATTTGAGAGCACAACCCCTCAAGGTAGTATGAAACTCTACTAACTTGTTTGCATCAAGAGTCCCTCTAGACCTCTAGATGGCTTCACATAAGAACCAGTGTTGCTCTACATCTTCGTCCCAATTACCCCAAAATTATGGGTATTGGATGATCGATCCTCTCATATTTCTAGCCATTGTGGGTCTCACTAATCCTATTAGAATGAAACCTAAAGATCATGGTTGCGAGATGTCTGGGGGTCCCAATATCCTCTCAAAATTTATGCTTATAGACTGATTCTGACTAACTGAATGCAACAAAATAGAACTAGCATAAGTAGGTGGTGTATAATATACCATGAGTATAGAGAACACCTGTGGGATGGTTGATTCGGGGCTGGTTCCACTAACTTCTGGGCGGGTTTCTTTGATTTGGGGGGTCTTGTTCTCTTCCACTTGAGCATCCTTCTCTTCCTGATTCCCGATGTTTACTAATATCATGGATGAGTATTCTTGATCTCCTACAAGGTACAGACCTGCTTCATCTTCCCTTGCTTCTCCATGCTCTTCTTCATGTTCACTCATCTAGGAACTCCTTCCTCTATGCGCTTCTCTCTGCTACAATCTTGGACTGGCTAGTCTTTCTTGTCTTCTTGCCTTCCTCAACTATTCCTTCTTTATTTCATCTATTCCTCTTGATCTAATTTTTTTCTACAACGCCTCAGACTGCTTCGTTGCTTTCTCTACCTTTTTGGGCCACCACTTCTCAACAACAGTGACTCTCCTTAAGGATTTCTCATTTATTGCATTTGTTTCTTAATATTCCCCCATCTGTCAAAGAACCCTTTCCACTTCTCAGGTCATGATCATACCCAAAAATCACCCTACCCTAAGTGTAGGTGTTTAGGTTTCCATATCAGTCGAGGGAATAGGTATCATCCCCTCCTCCATCAAGAATAATTTGATCCATAGAGGAATTTCCCTCAACAGTATGTCACGTGTACCTTTCTTGACAATTTCTTCTACTTCTGAAAAAGATTGGTGATTCTCATCCATGAATTCAATGACATATCCCTCTATAGTCGTATTAACCCAGAAATTGACTTCTCATGTGATTTGGTGATCCAACTAATGAAGTTTTGTGATCCTCTCAGTATCCCAAGTACATGTCTTCTTGACACGTTCTTGGAATTCTAGATCTTCTTGGAGCCTATCTATCCAATGGAATAGTTCTTCTAGGAATTTTGTCCAAAATATCTCATATTGGTCACTCAATCTTTCTAAATAAAAGATAGAATCTCATGTATTCCTCTCACTTTTACCTCGCAACTCATCTTCCTTCCATATAAAGGCGTCACAATTTCCTTCCCACCATTTTCGAATATCATATCTATAGATACATGGAAGCATTTTCCTCATAGGTTCCCTTTTAAAACATACGTCTCGAAAACAAAACCATTGTGTTGGCGTAAAAGTGATCAGACCAGGGTCTATCTTAAGTTACCAACAAAAGGTACCAAAGTAGTCTAGAGCATTGGAATTTCCATCTTCCCAGAAGGGAAGAAGTCTCACCCGAAGCACAACCGAGACAAGAAAGATAGGGAAGGGTGAGGAGAATACTTAGACAG
>ML822169.1:109308-139290 GCA_009831015.1 Picea engelmannii | reverse complement strand
TGGAAATCTAATCCAAATCAGATACAGATCCCCCCTACCGTCAACCACTTAATGGTGACCTCATCTATATCTTGTGCAAAGGCACAACTTGGCTCTACCAGCCTGTCAACATTTATTTCCTTGATCATGATTTAGATTTTGAAGGAAAAATGAGAGGGTGACATCTCTCCATTCCTTGAATGTGCACTAATCATGTTAATCAGCTGACACGTGCTAAGGTGGAGCAATGCTCCTGCATCATACTCCATGGCTACAAAAATTCATGAGCTCCTTCTCATGAGATTCCTAGCTCTGTTGAAACCCTCCTGGATCCCAAACTTTCTCCTAGAGCTGTCCTTCTACTCCTCTATTTCACTATTGTTGCTGCATCTTCATCTTCCCTGTTGCTCGTGTCAGCTTTTCTCTGTCCATATTCTCCTTGTTCACCACTTCTTCCATTGACCTCAACATCAGCCTCATTATCTCCTCTACAACTTCTTCTAGCTAGTTCATCAGCTGGTTCTCCTTTTGTAGTCTACTCGGTTACAACTCTTCATGCTGCTCTATGGGTAGATTGTCCTGATCTCTTGCACTGCTTTCATCCCTTTTGACACTGACTGGACACTCTACTACAGACTCCAATTCCGCAATCTCCTTACCAAACTATTGTTTAAATACCTCCTCCAAAAGACTAACTCCTGTCAGTTCTTCAGTTGGTCCCATTCCATCTTCCTCCAGCTGTGACTCATGTCGGTATGTCTCCTCTGGCATGGCTATCTTGTGGCAGTCACATTCTGGTTCTGGACTATCCAACCAATTCTCCAGTGCCTTTAACTCCATCTCCCACTGAGTGAGTAACTCAACTGGTTGTTCCTCTTCTTTTGGGACAAATTTTAGTATCTGATCCTTCTCCTCCATGACAATCTCAGCTCATTGTCCTTATGTTTCATCTGCAACACCTATGCTAGCCTCTCCTTGGCTTCTTGGAAGGAATATCTGGATTCCCCCAATGACCAGAATGCTCCTCTGATCCTTATCCTCTATGATGGAAGTTTTCAACTTGTCATCATCTTCATTCATGCAGCTTGAAAATCTACATGAACCTTCATATGGATGAGGCCTTTCTTCTACCTCCCCTCCATCTGTCAACACCCCTTGTTGACATGAACTCTCAGCTTATCTCATCTCTTCTCCCTTGCCCACTTGGAAAATCAGGATGTCTCCTCTACCCTCCTGACATTTTATGAGATCGACTGATCCCTTCTCATTGCCCACCTGGAAACCTATGAGACCCCTCCCACATCTCTTTCCCTCACCATTGAGGTTTTCGACATATCTCAACCACATTTTTAACACTTGTTGTTGCCTCATGGCCAAAAAATTCCAAACATGCCACTTATATGTCATTTTCAAAGACCACTCGTACCTCCATCGTACCTTTGCTTCCTGCTACATCTTAAATGCTAGCTTCTCCATCTCTGCTCAGATTTCATTGAGCTCTTTGTCCATCTTCATTTTTATTTTCTGCTTGCAGTCTTCTCCTCGACCACATTTATGACCTCGAGTGACCATCTTGCTTCACCTACAACCTACCTGGTTGTTTATCATCTGTTGTACACCTTGCAATAATTTCCACAGAGTATCGCACTCTGTCTCCCCTCACCTATTGTCTACAGGTGAATTAAATATTTGATACCACTCTGGCGCAAACCCTCCCCCTTCATCTCTCCTCGGGGATGCTCGACCTACCGTTCTAGGATCGTTTGAATGCCTGAATCAAATTAAATCTTCGGCTCCCTACTGGAACTCGATAAACTTTATCACAGGTCCCTCCTTCTCCAAAGTGTGGATCCTCTTAACCCTGCGGCTCTCTTATTGGCCCTTCGAAGAAAGTTGGCAGCGACACTCACTCTCTATGTCAGGCCCTTTCTATCATGTGACCTCGGGCTGTTTCTCGAGCTCAAACACAAAAATTTCTTCAGGATTCAGGCTTCAGCTTGTCCCACGACAACTGACTCCTATGTTCCCGAACTCCAAATCGGCGAACTCAAATGGCACGAGGATCAACAGTCCCAGTCCCTCCTTCAAATAAACGGTTGCGATCCATTCGGACTCCAGACTTTGGGATTCTCTCACTATCTTCCTTGGATATCTACCAAAGTACTACTCCTCGAAATTGGTGGATTGCTTCCACATGTCCCTTCCAAATCTAACGGTTTGGATTCAAACCGCTCTTCGCGACTTCACGAAGATTTATGTTTTCCATTCCCAAACCTCCCGGAGCTCCAACGACCGGATCTCCTAATCTCTTGTCACCTGTCTCCTCCCGACGATGGACAATTGCATGGTCTTTAGGACTTCGGCAAGTCCTTGACCCTCTTTCACACTTAACACAATTTCTACCCGAGACTTAGACTATTCTCGGCCTTTCCTCTGCACTCTTTGCAGAGATCTGCGCTAGTTCTTATGAGAATTTTCTCGGCTTGAAACCTTCGAGGTTCTCAGTTCTCTTTCATCCTTCCGTGGACTTTTTAGTGCTCTCCTAGAAACTTAACACCCTTCCTCCTGAGCTTTTAAGATGAACTTCTTGTATCCTCGATGCGCTTCTTGCACTTACTTCAACCTTATGACGACTTCTCCCCGAGCCCTTCAAGAAGTATTAAGGCATCTCCTTTCCTTGGTCGATGCACTCTTGCAAAACCTTCCTTCCTCATAGTATTCAACAACCCCGGGGTTCTCTCAATGCTTCTAACATTTCAGAATGTGTTTCTCACATGCACACTTGCACTAGCTCAATGCCCTCCTGGCAAAGTCTTACAGAGTGTTCAACAACTTTGCATTGTGCTTCCTCCCACGCAACCTTTCTTTCCAAGGTATTTAGCAACCTTGAAATTTCCCTCCAAGTCTGTGAATTATCTTGGCATGCCCTCCTGGAAGCTTCTCTTCTGACTCGAATGAGTTTAGACACACACTCCTTACGTTGGCTCATAGAGTCTCAACTCTCTGTTGCGCACTCCTTGCACTTATCCTGGAGAACCAAAATTAATCCAACACACTCACAGTTAGAAGATTATAATTCTATCCTTGCAGATGATTTATAACATACATCTACAGTACAAACGCATATGAATGACATTCACAAGTAAACATCCATTACACAGAAATTGGCAAACATGAAAATCTGTTCCTTTTCTATTAATGGTGGAATGTCCATTACAATATGTGAGACTGGACTATGACTGAGTCTCGGCTCCCTCTCTCTATATATATCTCCCATATCTCTATTGGAAACAATACAAGAGTTTATACAAGAGGGGATCGATGAGCTTCACTCCAAGCTAAGATAATGGTTGTTTTCATTATTGCCATTTATCTTAGAGACCATTTTCTTCCACCTATAGAATAAAATTGGTCAGAAAATAGAAGAAATTTTATATTGACCATAGATATTATTTGCGATGGTGAACACAAAACAACTTTCATCCCCTAATTTGGCCATGTCATCAACTTCCTCTTTCTCCATCGGCGATCAAACTATTTCTTTTGCATTTATGAAAAATCCACTCCATGATATTTCACTGAACTCCAATCATTGGAAATCGATGATTCACTTCCATTGGTGAGTTACAAAAGAAACTTCTTCAAGGTATTTCACTAAAATTCAAAACCAAAACTAGAATGAATCTGAGCTATCAATCTCAAAAGAAATTGTAATCTCAATTGTTGATTTGTTAAACTTTTTCAAACCCACAAATGAATATCATTCACTGATTTCCAAATCGAATGTGATCTATATTGTCAATTCCCAAACATCACCAATCTTTTTTGAACTATGAAACTCCATCAACGATCAATGATCGACGATTTTCTTTGACAAACTGATTCTACAATATTTCAATGAATTTGTTGAGCTGCGATCATCGATGATCGATGTTTCCTTTGGATGACATGGCATGACACATGGATGATAGCCACCTGTCATGTCCTAACTCGGCCATGCCCTATTTTCCCCTTCATTGGAAATCAACAACTTATTTTGATGAATGAACATTGCTCCCACTTCGTCGATTTTGTCAAACCCTGATCATTAGCGATCTATAGTTTCTTTTGACTTTTATCCATCGACAATCAAAGATCAATTATTTACTTCTACTTTTCCCCATAGAAGAATGGTGATTTCCTTCTAAATTTCATTATGACTTCGCCGAAATCCAAAAACTTTAGTTCTACCTAAACTCGTGTTGGATCTAGACCATTGATATTCAATATCAAAGTGATTTCAGCTATGAATTTATCAAACTCTCTAAAATTTGTCGAACTTATCCAAATTGGAAAACAAAATTTCGGACATTCATTCTTAATGTTTAAATGGTCTAGGCCATTGATTCTCCAACTCTTATCCATTTTCTATTATCCGCACTTATATTTTCCCACAATAGTACCCAATACTTAGTCATTTTTTTTAGTCCTTCCATGCGGAGATTCCATTCCATTTACGTTTGTTTGTGTTTTTTGACCACCATTTTGCACCCCACACTTCCACATCACTCACATTTCACCACTTCAATGCTTAGAAATTTTTCAACATTCATGTGAGGGAATGGCACACTCACACATTCTCCCACATTTACATCACATAAACCCACATTATGCACTTAGCGAGTTTCGGGACTTAATCAAATTTTAAACATTCATTTCAGGGAATAGCACACATGCACATTCGCCTACACCTACATCCCGCAAACCGACATTTTGCACTTCATGAATTCTAGGAATTAACCAAATTTTCAACATTCATGCGGAGGAATGGAACATTTACACATTCTCCCACACCCACATCCGACAAACTCACATTCCACACCCAAGTTCCAGAACTTAACCAAAATTTTCATATGACCATGCAATGCAGATCCTACCAAGCTTTCTATTATGGTCTGCCACCATGGAATTTCCACCATGGACCCACCATGTCACCACCACCCCATCACCCAAAAAATGGTAGTCCACATCACCACGTATTGAAAATTTCCCAAATTTTCTCAAAATTTTCAAAAATTCTCAAAATTGCTTCCTCAGCTACCATGGAATCTCTGTAATTAAGCTTCCCATGGCTAATTTAATCCCTATGCATGAAAATTTGACCAATTCATTGGAATATTTCATCTGTGAATTTCTTCATTAACATGTTGGCTCTGGCTCATGCACTCTGAGTGAGATAACCATGCTCTGGTACTGCTGTGTAACATACCCAACCTCCAAGTTGGGTCACACTACTACTAAAAATGACCAAATAAAAACTCTAATACCAATTCTAAATGTGAACAACACATAGCATGGAATACAATCTCATGCAATTGCACATATTAATTAAAAATGTAAATGCAATTAACTGAAATATGTGTAGAAACTGTTAAACACATGTTCAATCATGTAAATACACTTATTTGAATGCCTCAATTTACTCATAGCAGGTAACAATAACTAAGATAACTCAGAGTGAAATGCATAGAAATTAATTCAACATTTAACATAAATAGACATAACAGATAAGAGCACTTATCTTAGAAAATATGCAACCCATTGTAGAGGTCAGATGTTCCACCCAACTATAGACTTGTTGTTCTATTTCTCAACAACAAGTCACCCTCGAGCTAGGGCTTTAAATCCATAAGAGAGGGTGGTTCATAATGCTAGCTATTGTCCCCCTCTCAATAGTTAATTCCCACAACCATTCTAATTCACCATATATCTTCCCCCTCAACATGCACGACTCCAAGAATGGAATCCTCTTCTCTTCCTCACAGTCCTTGAACATGCTATCCCACTTCTCTTCAGGGATTCAACATATGTTGGACAAGAAATCCCTTTGATAGGAATGCCGGGAATCTACAATTGCAATGGGAATTTTCTCAACAACAAACTACTTTCTCTCTTGACAATTATTTAATAAAAAAACTACTCACAATCATGTAGCCTATTTCTCAATGAATTTATAGCTCCAACCAAATATTACGCATGCCCACTAAGGTTTACTTAAGGATTCAACATTCCCTCTTTCCTTGCTTCTCCCAAAAGCTTCATGTAAAAACTCCCCTCTTTACCCATAAGGATTTTCTTCTTCTCCCATGCATGTTTGACTCGCACTCTTCCTAAAGAGGATTTTACTTAGGCCCATTCTCTCAACAACTATGTGAGGTGACTTCACACACCCACCTTATTACTTGTATTCAATTATTGGCTTTGGGAAAACTCAAAAGGAAATAGAAGGTTCATAGTAAGGATAACTTAGAAACATGGTTTGGGTTTAATAAACATGGATAATTCCCCCCCTCTTATGCCTCTTTCCTCTTCTTGTGGAAACTAAGCCCCAAAGTCTCCATCTGTGTCCATTTATAGCTAGCAATAGATTTTATTTATCATATACAAAGTTTACATATTACATCTCTTGACCCATGACCATACACCGTATTTACAATATACATCGCTAAACCAAGGATTAAAAGCAAAGATGTTACATTACACTATATTCAAATTCATTGTGAAGGTACATTGAATCATCCCTCTAAGTTAACATATTCTTGTTTTCCCATTTTTGTGTTGCCACTAACACATCATGAGATACCATCATTAGCTTGCACCCACCTTTAAGTCACTTTATTTCTCATCAAAACCACAATAAAATAGCATTATAAGACTTTCATTAACTACCTAAAATAAACCATGTTAGTCATATATCCATATACTTTCAACTAAGCCATATCATCATCATCATGAGACATGAAAATACTGAATATGTTTGAGTAATATTTTGACATGTCTTTCTATCAATGAGCAATCAAGATATATAAGCATGAAATAGAATTAATAACCATGTTATCAACATAAAAGAAAAGTGTAAATAAGCATTGGAACACATCATCTGCTCCAGGTGGATATCAATGGCCACCCACCTTTTCCAACTGGCTCAAAACAACTTTCTGGGAATTTTGGCAATTTACTCTTTTTAGCAGGTTTTAACTTCTGGGGCCATTTTGAGGGCCTAAATGAAGGATTTTTGAGATCGAGGTTCTCAATGATAGCCAAAGCAATGATTGAGCCCCCAAAATGAATCTCCTCGACGATACCTTTCCAACGAGCTATCATATGCCTAAAACGGAGATCGTATGCAAAAGTTACGGCCCCGGGAAGTTGATGTACTAACTTACCCAAACGGGGCCCACATGAATTTTGGCGCTTCATCTTCTAGGGTTAGGTTTTTGGATGTCTAGGAATTTTGGCATTCCCGTTTATTGTAAAAAGGGCCTTCAGAGCCTCATTGTAATCATCTTCTTGCGAATGCGAGTAGCCATCACATCTCTTCTCAAAGATAAGCTACCACCATTCTAGCGAGTCTTCCACTCTGTATTTTTACAGTCTCTGTACATTTCTTTCATTAATAGAAATCGTGTATTACTGTATATCTATGCTTATGGTTGCATCTCCGATACATTTTTGTTATATTATTGAATATCCACGATATCTCTGTGCATTTCTTTATTATATCTTCAATCTCATTTCGTGCCGAAAATAATCCAGATCATCATCAATATGAACTCAATTCATAGTAGGAGTAATCCCTACAGTTCCCTAGTACGGAAGTAGGTTAATTACAACGTTTGTCATTCAATAGGAACTAGAGCTTTAATAAAATATTATGTGTATGTCTTCATTGCGACAAGTCTTCGAAATCATTGGAGTGTTAACTATTTTGAGAGTCAACAATTGGAAGTCCATTTTGGTCAAGATTTTCTAATGTATGTTTGTATAAAATAGATCACTCTAGGGGTTCACATTCAATGGGGATCATAATATCTTCAATGAGGAGAGTGGGGTATGGAGTATTGTTTTTAATTTTGAAGTTGTAAGTACTGATTTTTTTTGTATTTATTTAATTTTATTCTATGTTTCCTAGGATATGCATCACCCCCAAACCTCCAAGCTACATTATGCCTTCCATCATGCAAAAAGTATTTTCTCAATCTAAAGTTCCAATTAATAATATGATTCAAATCAATACCCAAGTATTTATAGGATTATACCATCTCTAAAGGTTGATTGTTGAAGGAAATTTGAAATTTTGTTGACTTTTTTTTATCTTATGATCATGATTTTGGTGTGATCAACTTTTACTATTAAATCGAACCTATTGCAATTCATTGATGACTCTTAGTTGTTTTACAAGGTCCACAAGATGTTTGGCCAAGAGGACATTGTCATCAGGATATAAACATAGATTAATTGCATAGTATTGAAGGTTGGTTACTACGCACCCATCGTCTTCTAAGAATTTTTCTAAACAATCAATATATTCAAAAAAGGGTAGGAGATATAGGACAACCTTGTTTAACCCTAATATTGTAATTTATCTCCTCTCGCTAAACTTGACTATTTTTAGCTTGGAAATGACTTGTTCATAGAGTCTATAAAGACAAAACTAAGCTCAATGGGAATTCCTAAGTCTTCCATAAAATTTAAATTATTTCCATAGGGAATAGTGTCAAAGAATTTTCTGAAATCAACGAAGTAAGAAAAAATGTTTTGTTTGTTGTTATGACAATTTTCAAAAATCTTAAAAGTAAAACTATCGTCAATTATAGAGTGTTTTCTCATAAACATGACCTTTAGCTTGAAGTTTTTATTTTAGCTTAAAGGTCTAGCTGGTTTTCAAGCTAAAGGTCTAGAGTGTTTTCAAGCTAGACCTTTAACTTGAAGTTTTTATTTTTTTTTAATTCGATCTTTTGTTGATTTTATTTTCTAAAATATTTCCAAAAAATGTTAGCTAATATTCAAGGAAAAACCATAATAATTATAGAGTTAAAATGATCGGTTTTGACCCATCTTTATGGACAGATATTAAAGCAATGCACTCTACCATGTCCTTTTTTTAAAAGGTTGTCTTCTTATAGTTGAGAATAAGGTAAGGTTATGTTCTGATATTTATTCTATAATATAGCTAAATTTATACTTATTTTAAATTTAGTTTTTTACATTTTTTAAAGTTTTTTTTTAATTTATTTTATTAAATAAAAATAATAATAATAAATTTGTTTAAGGGAGGGTGGAGGAGGGTGGGAGCATGTTTTTTTTAATATTTAAAATAAACATGCGTGTTTATTCTTTATTTTAGTTTTTTTTTTTATATATTTGTTGTTTTTTTAATTTATTTTTTCTTATGTTTTTGTTTGCAAAGAGATTAGTTTTTTAGTCATAATTTCAAAAGTGTTACAGTTTTAAGCTTAAAAAAAGGTGTTATTAATAATTCTTCTTTTCAATTCAAGGGTTGACTTTAAGATTTTTGTTCTAGTCGTGTCTATTTTTAAGGTCATGGTTTGAAACAAGTTGTAATTTTAAATATGAAAAGGAAAAAAGGTATTACTTGTAACATCACTTTTCTATTCATATGTCAATTTTAAGATTATGGTTGCAATGATGCTAGTTGTTAAGGCCACAATCTTAGACAAGTTGTAATTTCAACCCCACCAAAAAAGGGTGCTACTAGTAGCATCACTTTTCAATCCAGGGGTTTGTTTAAAGTCTTTATTAGTGACATTATGGACCATATATGAAAAATGCTATAGTTTTAACACCCTTGGAAAAGGGTGCTATTGATAGCACCACTTTTCAAAATGGGGGTAAAATGAACCATTAAATGTGCCCTCTAAGAAAATTAGAACTCTCGAGGGTTCTCATTAAGTAGGTAACTATGTTTGGATAGAAAGCCACAATAATCATTGGGAACCTAGTGAGACTCAGTTGAACGTGAAATAGACTAGAATCATAAGGCCTTAAGGTGAATTCCACCTTGGAACAACCCTTCGAATGAATTGAGTTAGCCCACTAAGCTTCAGAACTAGGATTATATGCTAGGCATCTTACACATTTACATCGTGGCATCATTACTCTTATCCCTAAATGTTCAACATTTGTTAAATAAGGGTATTATATCTTTGGTATTTTGTTCGTGTCCATATGCCTTATTTGGATTATATATGTTATAAATTAACATATTGTCTTTTATTTTAATGCTAACATAGATCTTTCTCCTAACTTGTAGATTAAGGGGTTTATATTTTAAATTATAGTTCCTCTAATAGAATTATTTCTCAACTTTCATTTAAGATTATTTGAAAAGGCCCAAACCACAAACTAAAGAAATAGATAAAATTACTATTTGTATCAATATTATGAAAAATAGTTTCCTCAATTTCCAACTCCACAATTGATTTTTCATATATTTATTTTGCATAAAGAAGAAGGCCTCCATGTCTCCTATACATCTCCATGCAAGTGTTCTAGTTATAACTAAAACAAGGGTAGCGAGGCTGCTGCGTACTGCCTCCTATACCCCAAATTGAATAAAGATTATTAAATGTCTTATTAACTGCGTACTGCGTACAGAAGAACTCGAATCCACCACCGGGGACATCTGGCTGAAACAGAAGGCTAGAGTGAAGCACCATTTCAAGCGTGCAGGCGCCTTCGCCTTCGCCTTCCACAGCCGCCGAGGTCGGGACGCCCGCACTCTCTCCTCATGACTTCGTCTGTGCAACGCTGCTCCCTAACAGCATCTACGAAACAGCCGCGACATTTGACCAGCCGGGAGGCCCCCTCGGGACGCGAAGGAGCGGGTTTCGAACACGTAATGTAGCGGCTCTTAGTCTGGACAGTTGAAGGAGCGTCAGACGTCGTGAGCTCGAGTGCGTTTAGGACACCTCCCAGCAATGGCCTCCTATACCCCACAGTCTGAGTACTACACTCTACTATTGGAAACCTTGAAATAAGTGATTGAAACCTCGAAATAAGTGAAGGCTGCAATAACACTATAAAGTTATCAGCCAATGAAATGTAAGAAAACTCAGTTTTTTACACATTAAAAAATAAGATTTTTAGTTTCTTATGTTATACATTAAGTTCTTTACAAAAATTTTAAAGCCAAACCAAATTAATAGAGTAGTCAAAGCTAACTCATCGCTATGTATATTGCCTGGGAGGCAGTACAATAAGATTCAAGGCTTGAATACTTATAAGAAGGAAATTATTTTTAATTTGTCACCATTAAATTTAATAGTTATATATCTATCAAAAATACCTATTACTATTTTAAATTCAAGACTTGAATACTTATAAGAAGGAAATTGTTTTTAATTTGTCACCATTAAATTTAATAGCTATATATCTATCAAACATACCTATTACTTATTGACATTACTTTTGTTTTCTTTATATTAATTTTATTTCAAAGTAATTACAAAATTTACATAAGGTATCAACATGTTTTAGACACTATCTTATGGGTACTAATAACATAATATCTTCTTCATAAATTACCTATTCTTCTTCTCCCATTTTTTTTTATCAAATATTTTATAAATAAACCAAATATATTAAAAATGACACACATACTTTGAGAAGAGCTCTCATTCTTTTTTATCAAATATTTTATAAATAAACCAAACATATTAAAAATATCATACACATTTGTCTATGTGTGAGAAAGAATGTTTATAGACAAAGTGGGAAGAATAAGGCCTCCACGTCTCATATAAATCTCCATGCAAGTGTTCTAGTTATAACTAAAATAAGATTTAAGGCTTGAATACTTATAAGAAGAAAATTATTTTTAATTTGTCACCATTAAATTTAATAGTTATATATCTATCAAAAATACCTATTATTATTTTTAGATTCAAGGCTTGAATACTTATAAAAGGAAAATTATTTTTAATTTGTCACCATTAAATTTAATAGTTATATATCTATCAAAAATATCTATTATTTATTAACATTACTTTTGTTTTCTTTATATTAACTTTTATTTCAAAGTAATTACAAAATTTACATAAGGTATCAACATGTCTTAGACACTATCCTTATGTATCAACATGTCTTAGACACTATCCTTATGTGTACTAATAACATAATATCTTCTTCATAAATTACCTATTCTTCTTCTTCCATTTTTTTATCAAATATTTATAAATAAACTAAATATATTAAAAATGACACACATACTTTGAGAAGAGTTCTCATTCTTTTTTATCAAATATTTTATAAATAAACCAAATATATTAAAAATACCATACACATTTGTATATGAAATATTTTATAAATAAACCAAATATATTAAAAATACCATACACATTTGTATATATGTGAGAAAGAATGTTTATAGACAAGGTGGGAAGAAATGAATCATGTACTAAAAAAAGAATGAGTTATATTATAGTAAATATGTAATTTTTTCATTAAAAGAGATTTTTAAAAGAAAAAAATCATAATTTTTATTAAAAAAATTGAAAAACATATATTCTTAAAATGTATATAACATTATTATATAGATATACTTATAAATGATTATATTATATAAGTAATGTTTATACAGTTTTCATAAAATTATAACTAGGGTTATATATGGAATTAAGGTTAAATGTTATTATAAAGTACATAATTATAAGGGACATTGGTTTGAATTTGCAAATATTATTTAACCTAACATCACATTTTTATTTTGGAGTAAGACTTACTTTTTTCTCTTGAAGCAAGACTTATAATGTTTTTCTTCTAACTTACAAGTTAACAACCCAAAACCTTAACACATATGACGATAGTGGAAGTCTACTCCTTTATAGGTGATTTCAAATGTTATGGTTTCCTTAAATAACAATGGTATTAAGTTAGTCCACATTTATGAAGTGTCAACTAATAATCTTGTCCTCACTACCAGTTTACTATTTTTTTTTTTATTAACAAAATCAATAACTTGACAAATCTTTTTTAAACACCACCAAAGATAAAACTTATTTATTGCCACTATAATCATTGGAGAAATTGTACACACTGCAAGTACAACTCTTAATTAAGGGAGAAATCTGAACTTAGGTAGAGGGACGGTCGAGTCCCTCCTATATTGCCTAGTTGAACGTCTTATAGTATGGCTACCTTTTCACCAAACCTTTACCACTTTGTTATGATAGATTTGATTTTCTTTTTTAACAATTTTTTTAATATTATGTCAACATGGTGAACAATACTAAATTTATTTTTACAAGAGTTGGTTATCGAAATATTTGATTATGGTTTTGAAAAGCTTTGGTAGCGACGCACTTGAAAAAAATAAGGGATTTTATCTCATAAACTCGATGGAAAGTCTTTCTTGAATTTATAAAGAGATAATTATTCAATGAGTAAACATGTGACACCACACCACTCCATACCTGCCCTTGATATCAAGCATGTGCCACGATCTTGGCATATAGTTTCTTTTTTGTTTTAATAATGCAAAGTCTTTCTTGACTGGATAGAGAGATCATTATCAATGAGTTGCAATGTATTATCTCTAGGAGCTTCGAATTTTAAATGTTGCAACTTGCAATGTATTATGCGCACTATGTGTTGTGTATTTAGGACTTTGGTGAGACGAAGTTATGTAACAAGTGACTTGTTATAATGAATGATATTTTATATTTTTAAAATAATCTTTGGAATTATTTATAATTATGGAGAAAGGGAACGTCGAAAAAAACTAAGTAATATATGCTTGTATGATTATCATAATATTTATGTTTGTGTGATCATTATATTATTTAATGAAAGTAACATTTGTATGACCATGCTAGTAAAGTGTTAATTGTTAAGATGCAATCACATCTTATTAATTAAAATTCTTTCATTATGATCTTAATAATGGTTTTCAAGCTCAAAAAAATCAACGATTATTGTGGTAATTCAAAGATAACAGAGAAAAAGTACCTTCATACTGCACCACACGAACAGGAATGCCATGAGCAACTTCGTCACAATCCTCCCATCTCATGCTTACTTTTATTTGATACCAATTGCCAATATCCAAAAGGAAATCAATCGATCAATCCCAAAGCCCATAGAAAAAACCATTCATTAAAATCAAGTCGCTCTTGCATGTTATTAGAATAACCAGTTGCTCTTTAAGAAAACACATCGAACTTCTATGCACAGGTGCCCAATATATATAAAATATAATAATTATCAGTCAAGACTAGAATAAGATCTCTGAATTTCAGGTTTGTTGAAAGGAAGCCAAAATGTCTCGCGAAGTGTAAGATCTTGTCAAGCTTTGATGATAAAAGATGCTTGGACTATATCGGAACAAAAGATTATTGTAATTTTCCTAAAAAATGGCCCCTAACCGCCTTCTTTCCAAATTTAAACGAAGCAGAGTACTTCATCATTTTTTTGAACTTGAATCTCATTTTCCTAAATTGTCCCTTTAAACACCCTCTTTCTAAATTTAAATGAAGCGGAGGTGCACTTGAATCATTTTTTTTAATTTTCCCTGAACTAGGGATGAGTCATTTTTATCGGATTTATATAACCTAGATTTAGGTTTTCGCAAAACTTCACGCTATAATTCATTTCATTAAAATTAACTATTATCTATCTCAAGCTAAAAAGAGAGTTTATTGGTTGGCATTGTTCTCACTTGTAGAAAGTTCAACCAAATATTGTCATAATTAGTTTCATTTTGCTAAATCCGGTACAAATCCGCTTTGAGGTTCAATTGAATAAAAGTTTTCGCCAACAATAAATCTTTGAAAGGCTGCGCAAATGTTCAGGAAAATGTTTCTACGGACAACAATTTTGAACAAATAGTTAATTTCCATTTCCTTCAAATTTTTCGCTCTAAACTACTCCTATTAAGTTTATTTCGACTAAAATATTGACTCTAAATAGTTTCCTTTAAATTGTCACTAAATCATTATATATGTTTATAAAATCATTATATGTGTTTTGAAACTCTCCTAGCTCTCGACACTGACAAAAAACACTGAACCAACATGTTTAACAACCAAGTAGTTGGCCAAGTGTATGCTTTTTGGGATTTTTGGTACGTGGTTGCTTTTGCGCTTTTGTGATTAACAAACAAGGAGCTGGCCAAGTGTATGTTTTTAGGTACGTGGATGCTTTTGTGCTTGAAACTCTGCCTCTGACCATGACAAGAAACTCTCCCACCTCTCTGTCTATTGAAACTCTTTCTCTCACCGTGACAAGAAACTCTACCTCTGGATGCTTTTTGGTACGCGTGGATGCTCCTCTGGATGATTTTTGGTATGCATGGATGTTTTAAACTCTGCCTATAGGTTATTTTTGGTACGCGTGGATGTTTTAAACTCTGCCTCTCACCATGACAAGAAACTCTCCCACCTCTCTTATCTCTTGAGCGTTACAACAAACACTCCGAGATTACCTGTTGATCGTGGTCGCAGTTTCATTTGGGCATAAGCATTTTTTCTAGCATTTGAAACTCCCTGAATTTCCTTAAAATGTGTTAAAGGATCGATGGGATGAAATAAGTTCTACTGAAATCAAGAATTCACTAGTAAGATCGATGGTGATTTTTTGTTGCTTTGAAATCAAGAAGTCTTATGATCAAGCACCATGGTCTCCACCAGCTTCTTTCCATTGGATCGACTCGGCCAAAGCCAAGCCCCTACAGAGCAGAGTAAATAATAGTTTAATCTGCACGAGGAAGTTGATGCTTGTGAGATAGACAGATGGTGGGTGCGTGTGGTCACTAAGGTCCTTGACAATCATGGAAAATTGCAGCCACATTCGAATTCATAGATAACAAATGGGTTGAAGCTTCCAAAGTATGCACATTATGTGTTTTCTTTCACTTATCTGTAATTGGTAATTTTTTTAATGAATGACAGTGTTTTTACCCTTGTCTTGCTCCTCAAGTGGAAAAAGAGCTTCTAAGTTAGTTGTTCTCTCATCGTTTTGTGACTATTCTCGAGTGTTTATTTCTTATTTCTTCCACTGCATATGTCTAAATATATTTTAATATATTTAACACATTTCTTGACATCTTTGTTTGCAACAAAATTTATTATTGAACAATGACAACTTCCATGGGTTGTTGTTGAGCAACCTTTCCATGTGTAGGCAGCGTCAATGTATTTTGGTTCCCACACGTGGCCTTGGCCTGCACTGGAGGAGTTGACCGGCATTAGAGCTATGAATGTACGCCATTTTCAACCCCTCACATACTCGAATTGATCAATATCACAGTTTGTATCATCTATCATGCTCAATGGAATTAAATACCAAATACCATGGTCACAATCTCATCTCAACACATTCTTTAGCCCATGAAAAACTCAGGTTCACGAATTTCAATTACATATACCATATACATAGCTATCTTATTCATTGATTTTGAATTAAACAACAGAGATAATTGTCACATATTCTAGGTTTGAATTGTCACATATTCTGGGTTTGAACTGACATATTTAGTAACACTAACTTAATATAAGTCTGGAAAATATGTTGTAGAAAGATGAGAGGGATAATTAACCTGGGAAAGGGGCTATTCTTGACTTCTTTTTGAACATATTTGCGCCAACGATACCCATCTTCTAGATGATCGATATCGCTTTTTGTCATGAAATCAAATCTAGGCTCATGAAATCAAATCTAGGCTCGTGGTTCCGTTTCTGACCCTTTTTCCTAGGTCTGCTCCTATACAAATTTGATTAATTTATATTAGCATACATTATAGGGCCTTGCTACGACGTGTTATCCCACACATCACCTTGCATAATTTACATATTAACGTGTGTGAATCAAAGAAAATTGCAAGGAAATAAATTAACTCATTGCTTCTTAATTTCTGGTTATGTAGGCTGGTTCTCCGTATTGATATCTTCAGAGGTCGGTTAAGTTTTTGAGGGCCCTTATCTGATCCTTGCACTGGATTCTTCATGGCCTTCGCTGGAGGAAGAGGAAACTGATGAGTTGGGAGTGCCCAGGACCGTGGAATTTTCGCTTGAGCAACCTCCAGCGTGGGTTTCTTCGGTGGTCGTCGTGGTACCGGATGGAGGGAAGCCTGTTTCTTCTTCAGGAGCCTCATGCTGTGTCTGGTGGTCTTCTGAGATTTTTGTTGAGGCCTCCCATGGATGCCAGGGATTGAACTGTGACCACCACTCAGCATTTCCATTGAGCAAACACAAGAGCCAACGTGGGGTTATTTGATACTGCTAAAGTCGTACAGTAGCGTATGTGTGAAGGTAGGGTGAAGGCAGGAATCGACATTGAGGCAGTGGATGACAATCACACATGGCAGATTAACAAAACACCGGTACCGTTGCAAATGGCTATGGACAGACGACGAAAGGTCGAGAGAGAACCCCCCCTAAAAGAACACCTTGGGCATAATTAATTTTCCATCATAAATTATTTAAATTTTTTTAATTATTGTGTCAGTTTTTTATTTGAAATTCTTTAAATGTTTTATGTTTTGGTTTTTTTCATCAGAATTCGACAATATATGTCTAGACGAAATTGCAATTTTATGTTGTTTAAATTGCATTTTTGAATGCATAAATGGATTCAATTTTCTAAGAAATCCCTGCGGCACTCAAATTATACACACTTGGCCACTCAAATCTGCAGATTCAATAATCCTCAGAAAATGACCAAAACATAGAACATTTAGACTACAACTAGATTTTACGAAAAATTAAACAGAAAATATCCCTAAAAAATGACCAAAACTTAGAAGAGTTCGTCTAGATTTAGAGGTATCTAGTAAGTAAAAATTTGTTCCCTTGTAGACCATGAAAGAGTTATTAGAGGTGGTGTGATTTTCCTGGAATAATAGTGATAACTATTCCACTTTTAATTGACAATTAAGTTATGATAAATTTGCCAATAATTAAAAAAAAAAATATCTCCCAATATATATAAAAAATATATTTCCCAATATATATAAATAAAAAATGAGAATCTTTATAGGTAAAAAAAAATAAACGTATTTACCTTCGCCATAGATAACAATGTGTAATCATAGATGACAATGTGTAATTATAGATAAAGTGTGGGCTACTATAGAACCACGCGATACTAGTCATCATTTTTATTAAAAAGTAATATATAATATTTTGACTCAATGAAAATTTAATCCTTTTTACGAAAAGATCGTATAAAATGATACTCCACGCATTATTTGGTTGGGTGGAGTATCACATAATATGTTTCAGTTGAAATAGAGATAAAACCAAAGGAAAAGGAATCGTCTCTTCTCATGTGGGGACGTGTCAGTAATAGGCGGTCGGTGGTACGTGGCACGGAGAAATTGCCAGCACTGGGGGTACGCATTTCATGCCCCATTAGAACTCTAATGGTTTTAATTCATTTTATCCATTAATTAAACAATAACACATAAGGTTATCATGTTTCTGTGTAAATGAATCTGATGTCATTGCAGTGGCAATACAGTTTTGTTTAGTCCGATTGGCAAGTATTGAGAAATAGAGACACAGAGCGTGCCAAAGGTCTGGTGATAACTTGGAATCAATTGGTAATTGGTAGCCACTCTGCAATTGTGAGTTCAACTAGAAGAAAATGGTTTATAACGCTTTGTCTAACACTTTGTTTAAGTATTTGATTTTTTGAAATTTTTCATTGGAATTTTGAAAAGTAAATTTTGGTGAAACTATCATTTTTTATTGTTTAAATTGCATTTTTTTAATGTATAAATGGATTCAGTAGTTTACAAAACTTTTAGGGCAGTCGAATTATATAAACTTAATCACTTAAATCTAGAATTCCAACAATTTTTTTACCAAATTTCAATAAAAACTATCAAAAAATATACCTATTAAAACTCCCAAAAATTAAACATGTTTAAGCTACGCAAAAAAAAAAATAACTTTGTATTTCTTCATCTCATGACATTTTCTCTGCCTCCACCTCCACCTCTATCACCTCTATCTAGACGGTGGATGACAACAACTTCTATTACTACGATGTGTTTCTAAATCACGAAGGCCCTGAATCTCAGCCTTGGAATTTGACAAGTTGTAGCACGTATTTAGCATGCGAACCAATATACCACACGTTGACATGAAATCTACACGTACGTCATTTTTAACCTCGATTAAAATTCTATACCTGTCAAATTGACGTGGAACTACTTCGAATAACTGTCAAAATGTCTTATAGGTACTTGCAAGTTATACTATAAAATCTTGATAGATACATACATGCCTATAGCCTCTTGATAGATACATACATGCCTATAGCCTATAAGCATGGCTTCACCAGAGGTAAACCCTAAGTCTCAAGGAATAAATGAAAGCATGGCTTCACCAGAGGTAAACCCTAAGTCTCAAGGAATAAATGAATGTGTGCATGGTTAGATAGGGTGAGCAATATCCATCATAGTTTTTAAGACTCTCCAGACTGGATCCTCGTGCAACACCATGCTACCCTCGCACATCCATGCATCCATCCCTCCAGGCATCCATGCTCCTACCTTTTTCGGCTCCCATAGATCCTCTGGTGGCTCACTCAACCAGAGGACGTAACACACAACGCAGTGAACAATCAATGACGTTTGCACTCATTTTCAAACGTCGTGAATGCTCCTCCGCTCCCATTTTTGAATTTGAAATGAACTAGATTTTTTTTTTTTAGGACGAGTTGTACATTATTCCCTCCACATCCCATTTCCGAATTTGAAATGAGTTGGGGCAAGTTGTGGCAGTAGAACTCGCTATTTTGAGTTCTAAAGGAGAGCATTATACTAAATGTAATATCCACATATGTAAATTTCACCAGAAATTCAATCAAAATGTAGAAGATTGTGGACAGGCGTGG
The DNA here is from genome assembly GCA_009831015.1 of Picea engelmannii. Classification (NCBI taxonomy): domain Eukaryota; kingdom Viridiplantae; phylum Streptophyta; class Pinopsida; order Pinales; family Pinaceae; genus Picea; species Picea engelmannii. Next base: position 119,631 of record ML822169.1, on the reverse strand, counting down.
CGAAGGAACTTTGTTCGCGGTGACGAAATTCGACTAGGCACCCTAAGGCCTTTTGGAAAAGGTGACCTTGAATGAGATCAATATACGCCTGGGCTACATCTGCGTGCGAAACAGCGTCGACAACAAAATGAAGGAGGCTCGGGCGAAGGAAAAGGATTTGTTCAGCTCCCATCCCAAGCTCAAAAAGATTGACATGTCCATGCAAATTCAAGCGAGAAGCATCAACGATCGATCCCGATAGTCGTAATGAATATTGACTCCATGCTCTCAGAATGCTAGGAGAAGCTCAGCGATCTCCCGCAGCATCTCTGTGATCCACAAGAGGCCGACATTTTGTTTGTTAAGATCCTAGACTCAATGAAGGAATGTCTTAATAAAATTGTGATTTAGGGGGAATTCAAGAAGTTCCAGGATGACCGGGGGATGCACTGCATGGCTCAAAATGTGGGAGATGTTTGAGGGCTACTACACCTATCTCTGCAACACTGGTTCCATGGGTGTAAAGTTCCCGACGAAGGAGACATAGATGTTGGAGAAGGCCAAGGGTGTTGGGCTTCCCAACTGCTTATCCCGTCCAATATTTTTGAGCTTGTTGCAAATGCTGGTGGACCAGATCATTGAGAGGAGCTTGGAGCTGGTCTTTATGGTATGGGAATACATGGAAAACATCATATTGCAAGTCATTGAATTTTATTTCCAGTGCTATCCACAGTTGCAGGTCGATGTTCGAGTAGTCGTCCAAGATCTTATTGTGAAAAAGAAGAATCAATGCAAAAAAACATGTAAAAGAGATGGATCCAAATGGAGAAACTTGTGGACTTCACTCTAACCCTTTGTGCATGGAAACATACTGCAGTCTGCTCACATCCAAGGTCCATTTCATGGAAAGATTGTGTAAGCTCATCTTCGATGCAAAAAATCTGAGTAATGGCGATCGCGGGGGACACGATGTAGGCCACAAGTCTGTGTTCATTGATGGAATTGGAGAAGTGGATGTATAAGAGATGATGGAGATCTCTACTGAGCGCGTGGAGGAGGCATACGATATGCAAATGAGTGTGATGGCTTACTAGAAGGTGGCCACTCTGAGAATGGGAGATGAGACTTTGTTGTATCTCCAATTTGTTTTCAGAAATTTTGTGATGTCTGATTTTAACATTGAGACATTTGCATGAGTGGGATGTCCCAAATTTGGTGCCATGGAGCAGTTATTGCTATAAAGACCCGTGGTTGTAAACAAGAGGAGAAGCTTGACCGACAATATTGATTTGCAAGTATTATCGATCGGATTGCAAAGGCATGAGAGATAATGACCACGATGACTAATCTTCTTTTCATCTATATAGTTAGTAGCTTATAATATAAAAGCAAAGCGCTCTCTTTTTTCTGGTTTGTAATGTCATTGTGAATGTTTATAGATCATAATAGTTTTCTAAGTTGATAATAGCATGTCATGTACTTTAGTTTAATCAAAAGCATTTTGTCCATGGGATCATCCCATTTCGAGTGTTTGATACTTTAAACAACTAAGATGACAAAATATGACTTTAATAATTCGCCAAAGTTCGCATTGATAACCTATTACACAACACACGGGATATGGATTACAATCCTTAAGTTGACCTTTTTATTTTATATTAAAAATTTGATGACATGGGAATTTCACTAATTGCATTTGCATTGTTACAATTTTATTGAACTAGTCTATTAATTTGTGAATAACTTTATTATTATTATTTCATAGTTATATTTTTAAAATTCATTCAAATTAATTTTCAAATATTAATATAAGTCATTTCTCTTCAATCGATATGCTAAAAGAGTGGATTAAAAAGTACTTCCATGTTATTATTAATGTGAATGGTGGAAAGAAAAAAGTAAACTTGTAGAAAATTTAAACTACTTCCATGTTATTATTAATGTGAATGGTGGAAAGAAAAAAGTAAAAGTGTAGAAAATTTAAACTACTTCCATGCTATTATTAATGTGAATGGTGGATGGGATTATTATCTCCCTGAGAATACAAACATATAGCAATTGCACAAGTCAATTATTTATGTCATACATATGGACATTATAACCCTTGACAATAGTTTATTTCATAGTCAATTTTCGACAATTTAAACGTTTTTTATAGTTTTCTACATTTTGATTGGTTTTCTGGTTTTCATGTTGTTCATGATGGTTTTGGGATTTGGATTATTGGGGTGGCAATGTGCTAATGAAATTAGAGGATTACAACGAGATGACATGGGTGTATGAGGCACAAGCTAGCAACAGAGGTGAAGGTATTTTGGGGTTAGTTTGTAAGCTTCAGTGAGTGATTTCCAATGGTTGTTTGGGATAAAAACAGAGGGTGGCGGCATGTTGACATCATTAGAGGAATACAGTGGGATGACATGGGTGTATGACGCACAAGTTATCCATATAAGTGAATTTGTTTTGGGCTCAGGTTGTAAGCTTCAATGAGTGATTTCAATGGCTACTTGGGATAAAAACTGAGGTGAAGGTGTTGTGGGGTCAGGCTGTAAGCTTTGGCGAGTAATTTTCTATGGCTACTTGAGATAGAAACACTCGAATGAGGGTATAAAAAGACTTTTCATTAAAATAAATCTTGTTGATGAACACCATACTAGAGACATTTTTGGGGTCCAAGGTTCTTTTGTTGAACAATCAATTGGGTCCTAATATTTTTTCTTCCATTGAGGTTTTTTAGGGATGAATGCACTTTTACTTAGGTTTTGCTTCACCCAAATAAATGCATAGGCCCCATTCCTAACCTTTGCAAGTGATTTTCATTACAAGAGCTTCGGTAGTGGGATAATATGCTAATACGTTAGTTTCTAAGACTTTAACTTATCTTTCTTTATCGTAGAGTGTTTTTTCAATGAACAATGCATCGCAAGGGAATTATCCCATTTCCCCCAAGAAAATAGATGCACTCATTCAGAATCCAATGGAAATAGTTTCCATTTGCCTAACTTGGGTCCATGTGATTGAAAGGTGGATGTAGTGATTTCATTTTCTCAGGGTATTGGGTATCCCTTACGTTTTGGCCTCTAACTGAAAAGGATTACAATCAATGCATTGAGTGGTGGTATGTTCCTTGTGGTACTAATGGTAACATTATTGTTTTGAATCCTACATGTTTGCATTTGAATAGAACTATAACACCTACATTATCTAATATTACATCTTTGAGGACATCGGTGTTGAGTAATAATAATATAAAAAGGTATCACCCTAGCCAACTCACCTTGTGATTTCCCCTTATTGGTGTGAAAAGAGACATAATGTCGAGAATTTTGGAGATCCTTTGTTGCCTTGTTGGCCTAGGCACAACACTAAGGATCTAGAAAGGTTGTATGCCAATGATTTGAAGGCGGTGTTGTGTTTCACTCAATTATTTATTTTCTCATGATTTGAAGGGATTCACTTTTGCTATAGGGTTGGCTTCTTAATCCTTTGAGCCTTTTATGTTGTATATTATTCTTCTCTATGAAGGGATTGTGATCAGGTTCTACTTACTAAGAGAAGACGTAGATTTATCTCTTTTTCTTTCTCCATTTTGACTCAAGCTAGGGCTTTGTTTACAAAATTTGGCTTCTTCATTGAATCCTTGCCATGGATGGTTAAGATTTTGAACTCCATTCTATTTTATATTTTCATTACTTGATTTTTAATGTCTCTCGCTTTTGTTTTTTGTTGGTGGAAGTTGTGATTTTGAGATGGCCAAAGTAGGTGATTTTTAAAGGTGCTCTGATTTTAGGTCCACCTTTTCCTCGTCTTTTATGGGGTTAGTTTCCCTTTGCATAGAGGAATTGTATCCATTTTGGAAAGAATTATCCTCTATAGTTTTCCTCTTATTGAATAACTAATTTGATCTTTCCTCTTAGTTTGCAACTTTCGACACTAGAACTAGTTTTTAAGGTGCAAGAAATTTTCAAGATATTAATGTAACTGTGGTATGAATTTAAGCTTCTATGTCATTATACATTCAGAGATATGCCCCGTGGACTAAATTTTTGATTAGTCGAGTGCAAAAACTTTTTTATCAGTTGAGTGCACAATAACACATTATGGATCGGCAGGGGATACCTTATCCATGTCACGGACATACATTAATTGATAGGGTTATCCATGGATGACCAAGATGTCACAAATGGGTTCCAAGGGTCAGGAAAGCATGGTCTACGGGTTGGGATTAATTTAGTTGGGTTTTAATTGGTTGATGAGTCATTCTGGGTTTTTGTTATGAATCGCTATCATTCTTGTGAATTGTTGTTCTTTCTAGCTCTTGACGGTTGTATTGATTTTAGAGTTATGAATAATGTAAACACTTGATGTGATCATACCAGCTGTGGGAAAACCATGTATTGAGTTTAGAGTTGATTTTCACTTCTCTGTACAATATGGAAATGGAACCCTGTATCAAATGTTATGAAATGATATTAATATAACAGATGATTGGACCCCTAAAATTTTGATAAATGGTGTATGTATCTTGATGAACTGTGTATGCTTCTTTTGCACAAGTATTTTTTATGCATATTGGATCTCTTCACTGCATACATGCCATTGTTCATCTATATGGTTACTTTAATTTCCATAGATCTGTTAATGTATGGAGCAGGAATCATTGTATATGTTGTGTAACTCAGTTTAGACTATGCCTGCCATGTTTATCGTCCCAACCACGTGATCGATTAGCTAGGTTGCGTTCTTCCCACCAATGCATTATCTTCAACCTCTCTCCATTTCACATAAGTCTCAACAATGCTTCGAGTGAGCACTCCTTCCCTTGCGAAAGGCTTAATATGCCAACGCTCTATGCTACAATGGTGCCTTTGTTGGAAGATTATGAGAACCCTGGTCTCCAATCATGCACCGATAACACGTGTAAAATAATTATTGAATTTATTAATATATATCATTGTTCATATTTTTTCATTCAATCCAATACATGTAAAAGTACATTTAATGAGAGAATAAAAACAATATTAAAAATTTTGTTTTTCCAGTCTAGAATTTACAAAAAGAACGTGATGTAGTATTAAAAAAGATTTCTCCCACAAAATGCATTTATTTTATAATTGTTTTTTCAATGTTATACAAATGAATTAATGGTATGATTGATTCGAGGATGTCATTGATTGTACATGGTATACAATGTGAAAATCTTGGTTAGTCAATAAAAGGGGTCGAAGCCATTACAATACAGATTCGGGAATTGAACCCAGGTGGGGAGGATAACAACCATTCCTCCCAACCACCAGAAAACAACCCAAACTAAACCTAATTGACAGAAAAAGTAATGATTTTATGGTTTACTTATATATATATATATATATATATATATATAATCTAATAAAAGTAATGGTCATATGGTTTACTCATATAACTACTTTGACTACAATCTTGACTTTAATTCTAAATGGATATTCTTTTTTTGTACCGAAGAGTAATTTTAATGATGCCAAATGTGACAACATACAAGAAATAAATGTTGTCCATTATGGTCATAGAAAGTGTGAAAGCGTTGGTACATATGTAAGTTTCTTTCGTTAATGAATTTAAGTTTTTAAAACAATTTTGTCATAATATTAAAAAATGTAAAAAACATTTCTTTTTACTAGTGGGTTGAGTATGAATCACAATGTTTCTCTCGAGTGAGGTCATCACGGATAGGGTTTTTCCCTAGTCGCAATCTATCTCCTTACATCCTCTCCCTCTTTCTCCACATTGTTTTCATACTCCTCTTGCCGATGGTTGGTTTTGTTATGGCCTGTGAAATTGATTTGAGCCTCAGTTCAACCCAACTCATTTTCCTCCCTCCATGTCTTTTTTGGTGCAGGAATCCCCAACAATCTCTCTCCAGATGGGTCCGCATGTTGATGAAGAAGATTTTTTTTTTAGGGAAAATGGATTAGTCTATTAGTTTAATGGGCTTTGGCCCCAACTGATTGATCTTAATGGCTGCATCTCATCCCAATGAAAGACACTAATAAAGGAAGATTTGTTCATCCATGTGTAAAGGGATTCTTCAATGTCGAGTTTGATCTTGTGGAAGCCATGGATCTGATTCTTAATTCTAGCCCTTGGTTTTGGGGAAACTTATGTTTATGCATGATGTATTGGTCTCCTTATTTCTACCCTTTAACTGGTTCTCTTTCTTCAGCTCCTATTTGGGTCTGTCTCCGAAATATTCCCTTTAGATCTTTATACCATTTGTTCATATGCTTAGATTTGCGTGGAAATGGACTTTAGCAAAGGGTTTCCAATGAAAATTATTTTAAACAGAAAAAACTACTCCTGGTAAAAAATGTAACACACATGAACCTTAAGTGTTCTTTTAAGGGATGGGGTATTGAAATTATCACTTTTATCAGCTATCCCGATCCCCTCTTTTATTTTAGCTTCATTGTCTTCTTCTCTTCAAGAGCTTTTCAGCAGTGGCAATTTCGCTCAAAACTAAGTCCTAGATCAAAAGTTATGCCTTTCCAAGGTTCCTTGGTCTTCGACCTATATACCATCGACACCTCGGCACACTCATGACACCTCAACACACACGTGACACGTTGTCACACACGTGACACCTAGCCACACTCGTCATCTGACATGGTGACTACGTTGCACCTACGTGGTGCCTATACCAAGATATTCTCTCCACACAGGACCATTGGAGATATCGCTCGGACTCTCTGCTAGTACTCCCATAACTCACCTCCGACGGATATGGTATCAAAGAATATTCCATTTCTATGCCATTTGTTCAAGCTAGAATGAATCGAGTATTTCCACTACTCCAAAAATCTCAATAGACTGTTGAGATTAATTCGGAGCCTAAGGTTCTCCCGCAAGGTTGACCCCACTCAACTCATCCACTTATGGGTAAGTAACACCTGTCACTCTAAACTCACTCTAGTTTCCTCCCTGGAAAGCCACATCAGCTATGAAGTTATAACTTCATTCTATTATCTTAGACAGGGCTCAACAAATCAATGGTTATCGTGTCATTTCTCCATTTTTTGACCTATGGTCGATATATTCCCTCCATCGAACTCCCACTTCTAGGCCATCAGAGGATTTCTATGAATCCATCAAATTCCTACTCTGAAAGAAGTCCATGTTGAGTCAGCTAAACTTGCACTCAATCTATCCACCTAATCAACTACCGACACATGTCTTTGCACTGAAGTTCCCCGTCATCTCTCACCCTTCTGACTTACTTGTGGGGCATGTAATGATTTAAGACTAAGGATTCATCCCTCCCACTTCCAGATATACGGTCCATACTAGTTGGAATTTGGGGTCTTTTATTTGGAGTTATTCTCATAGTACATGAGATTTCCTTCTGAAGGTCTCACTCTGACAGGTTTTTTTCATAGTCCTTTCTATAACATTCGAGGAATCTCTCTAACACGATGACTCTAAATTCTCGTTGATCAACGGTCACGATATCTTTGGATCAATGGTTGTGGTCCTTCACTAACCAACACAAGGTTTACAGAGACATAACTGCCTGCTTTAAGGACTTAGCCATTTTCTGATTCCTACAAGACTTTGGTTTCTGATTTTTTAGGACTCAAGATGGTCGTGAGCCTCTACTAACTATTGAGATTAAGGATAACACCTCTCATGAGTTGCAGGTTCTCTACACAGGGAACATATAGGGTATTTGAATCGATAGCAGTTTGCATTCATTTATTTTTACGATTTAACCAAGCGTTAGTATACATCACAACATGGTTAATCTTACCGCATTCAAGATAGAGGCTAAGTACACAAACAATCTCTTGGATTTAAACATTCATATGTACTAACACACAATTTTTCTATTCATGAGCATTCACATAAATAATTCACAGTCAGTTCAATACATGTGAACACTTATATGATAAGGGAATGATCCAATCCAATTGACTAAGAGAGGACTCCTTTCCTCCCAACCTTAAGCCTTGTTGTAGAGTCTCTTCCTACAACATGGCACCCATGTGCCAAGCCATGATACCACCAAATAAATTGAGACTCAGTTGGGATCCAAGTCTATGATGATCTTAGAAGGTTACTCTCCTTCCTCTGACACAACAAAAGTTGTCACTTCCCACTGAGCTCTGGGTCTTTACAGGTTTATTAGGTGGTTTCTAAACTAGATTTCCTCTACAAAAGGTAATCCCTTCTCTTCTTAACAGTCCCTCGATGACCTCTCCTTACCAATTTTGGTTTATGTCCAGTAAGCACCAAGTTGCATCCCATTCTTGCTCCAATTTGGGAATCCGAGTCATCTTTGTTCATGGTGATCATCATCAACTTGGACAAGCTTCCTATTTTCTTCCAAAAATATATCCTTTTCTTTCTCAATCAACACATTTTCACTTCTTCTCTCTGTTGCTCATCTCTTGGAATTTTTCTCTTTTATGCGCATCTAAATTTTTCCATTTGCTCTATCATCCTATGTGTGTTTCGTTCTTCCTTCTCTTCCCTTCTTCTCCATCCCCTAGGGATCTTTGTTCAATCCTTCATATGTAACCTATAGTCTACCATTTTTCAATCCGAAGGGGCAGTTTGTGGTACGTTCCTGTCAGTCATTCAATTGGCCATTCTTTCACTACTACATATTGAAAAATTTGTGACGACTACTTGCGACGAAATTAACCTTTCGTCGCAAAATTGAAGACAAAGAGTTGAATTTTTAAATGTTTTTATAAATCTATCCCGCGTTCGTCACTCTTCCAATGGAACCTTTGGTTATCTTCGCAAGAGTGATGAAACCAGACCTACATCGCAAGAGAGATGAATGTGAAGATAGTGGACTCATGTCTCTCTTGCGACGACCTTTGGCTATCATCGCAAGAGACATGATTCAATGATGACCATTACACTATTTGACAAAGTCAACATTGATCATTACACTATTTGATAAACTCAACATTGATTTGGTCAACTTTGCAAATTAGAGATGTTGGGACAATCTAATTGCTATAACAATGATGGTTCAGAAAGGGTGTTTTTGTGCGGAAGAATGTCGTGGAATATTAGAGGTGGAAAAAAAAGTAAAGCAAGTGAAAATGGTGATGGTAGATGTTATTTCCCTTGCAAAAAATGTTTCCTTACATGTCCTGTAAGAATTTTAATAGAAACAACTACAAAACATTGTAGGAAATATGGACACATTGATGGGGAATCGAATGAATATCATCCCATGGTAATTAGCTATATATTCATTATATGTTTTTATATTGTTGATTTTGTATAAAATTATATATATGTATATTTATTGTTTGAATATTTGTTATATTACACACTAATTTTGCATGATTGTTTGTAATTATAAAGTTAGAGTTGCCCTCTAACTTTCTGCAGAATATTGCACCAAGTAGTACTAGTAGAAATGATGTTGTACAAGTTGAGGCACATGATCAAGAAAATGAGGATCTCATGGAAGAAGATGATGGGACAAATCAATTTAATGATCCCATGGAAGAAGATGATGGGAAAAATCAAATGATCCAAGATTTGTTTTCTTAGCTGGATGAGGATGGGGACAGTGATGGTATTTATGATGAACCTCTTAGAAAAGGAAAAAAAACAACTTTATGAAGGCTCAAGAGCAAATCATCTCTCTGCTACATTGTTGCTATTGAACTTAAAGGTTATGAATAATTTTTCGAACACTTGTATGACACAAATCCTAAGGTATGTAATATGTTTCATCTCATATTATACATAAATGTTGACTTTTTTCTATTTATTTTTAGTGTTAATTAATGTGTAAAATAAGAATGCAATTTTTACGATTAATATTCTTTACATTAACTAGTTATTTTTTACGTTATAGATTGTTAGGTGAGTTTTTGTTACCATCGTCAAATATTTTACCTCGCACATATCGAGATTTGCATGCCATTATGAAAGACATTGAAATGGATTATCAAACTATAGATGCATGTCCTAATGATCATATTATATATTATGGACAACATGCTTTGAAAACAAAATGCCCATAATGTCTTATCAGTAGATATCGAACCGATCAAGTAACAAAAAGGGTGCCTCAAAAGGTTCTTCATCATATTCCCATAATTCCACATTTGTAGCGAATGTTCAGGTGTGAAAGCATAGCACAATTTATGGATTGCCAAGTGTTGGGACTCAGAAATGTCGTATTTTCATCCACCTCTCCCTTCACTATTCCTTACATTTCATCGCCCAATTAAACCTTCGTCATATCATTTTCATAAACACATTTGGGTTTCACATTATTATTTTCCACTTTATTCATTTTAGTATTAAAAGTGAATTTATGATTAAATATTAGAAAAT
>ML822169.1:72102-84157 GCA_009831015.1 Picea engelmannii | reverse complement strand
TATGTCATTGTTGTTAACTCTTCACATGTTGTATTTCCCTTATGCAATTTCATGCTTTCCTAGTTAGTGTTTCAATGCTTTCTTAGATTAGTTTGATTTTAGCAACATAGATTAGATTAGATTAGTTCTACTTCAGTCATGCACAAACAGTGCACGTGCTTCGTCAGTTTACGTACCCCGGATTGACAATTAAATAGTTGGGCAATTACTACAACGTTATTATAACGACATAGATTTCGCCTAACACCAAGCATGTAACATAAGTGGATATGTTGTTATTTGAATGCCTGCCGAAGGTTATGCATTTAGGGAAATTGAGGGGAAATGGAAAGATTTCATAGATGAACCTCATAATGTTAGGATTTCATTGGCAGCTGACGATGTTAATCCATTCAGAGAGCTTAGGTCTATTTACTCAGTGTGGCCTATTTTTGTTATCAACAATAACATTCCTCCTTGGATGTCAATAAAGAAGGAGCACATAATGTTGACAATGATTGTTCCAGGTATTTGTTTACATTATTTTTTTGAATGTAACATTTTGATCATTTGTTTCATTTTTTGCATAATATCTTTTGTTTATTTATTTACTTATATATACATATCATGGTTATAGTAATTATGTGTAATTTCAAACAATTAGGAAAAATATATAAATATTTTGCAAATTAGAGATGTTGGGACAATCTAATTGCTATAACAATGACGGTTTAGAAAGGGTATTTTTGTATGGAAGAATGTCACAAAATATTAGAGTTGGGAAAAAAAGTAAAGCAGGTGAAAAGGGTGATGGTAGATGTCATTTCCCTTGCAAAAAATGTTGCCTTACACGTCTCATAAGAATTTTAATAGAAACAGCTACAAAACATTGTAAGAAATATGGGCAAATTGATGGGGGATCGAATGAATATCGTCCCATGGTAATTAGCTATGTACTCATTATCTATTTTTATATTGTATATTTTATATAAAACTATATATATGTATATATTGTTTGAATATTTGTTACAGTACACACTAATTTTGCATGATTGTTTGTAATTATAAAGTTAGAGTTTCTCTCTAACTTTATGCAGAATATTGCACCAAGTAGTACTAGTAGAATTGATGTTGTACAAGCTGAGGAACATGATCAAGCAAATGAGGATTTCATGGAAGAAGATGATGGGACAAATCAAGTTAATGATCCCATGGAAGAAGATGATGGGAAAAATAAAATGATCCAAGATTTGTTTGCTCAGACAGATGAGGATGGGGATAATGATGGTATTTATGATGAACCTCTATTAGAGAAGGCAAATAAACGACTTTATGAAGACTTAAGAGAAAATCTTATCTCTGCTACATTTCTGCTAGTGAAATCAAAGGTTATCAATAATTAGTCGAACACTTGTATGACACAGATCCTAAGGTATGTAATATGTTTCATCTCATATTATACATAAATGTTGACTTTTTTCTATTTGTTTTTAGTGTTAATTAATGTGTAAAATAAGAATGCAGTTTTTACGATTAATATTCTTTACATTAACTAGTTATTTGTTATGTTATAGATTGCTAGGTGAATTTTTGTTACCATCGTCAAATATTTTACCTCGCACATATCGAGATTTACATGCCATTATGAAAGACATTGGAATGGATTATCAAAATATAGATGCATGTCCTAATTATCATATTATATATTATGGACAACATGCTTCGAAAACAAAATGACCGCAATGTCTTATCAGTGGATATAGAACCTCTCAAGTAACAAAAATGGTGCCTCGAAAGGTTCTTCGTCATATTCCCATAATTCCACATTTGCAGCGATTGTTCAGGTGTGAAAGCATAGCACAATTTATGGATTACCATGCACATAAAAAAAGTGGAGATGTTATTCTTCGAATGCTTGTCGATGGTTATGCATTTAGGGAAATTGAGGGAAAATGTGAATATTTCAAAGATGAACCTTGTAATGTTAGGATTTCATTGGCAGGTGACAGTGTTAATCCATTCAGAGAGCTTAGTTCTATTTACTCAGTGTGGCCTATTTTTTTATCAACAATAACATTCCTCATTGGATGTCAATAAAGAGAGAGCACATAATGTTGACAATGATTGTTCCAAGTATTTGGTTACATTAATTTTTTGAATGTAACATTTTGATCATTTGTTTCATTTTTTGCATAATATCTTTTGTTTATTTCTTTACTTATATATACTATCATGTTCACCATTTATTTTAACCCGAAGAATCAATATTACAAATCTCCCACTATAACAATGCTTATCACAGACCCGAGCCAAACCCTTATCCACAAAGGTGTCCCCCTTAAGCCAATAATTGCTTTGATACCAAATGTAGATTTTAACTTTGTACAAATAATTACTGCAAACACACTCTTAATAAAACATAAAAGATACAATCACACACAAACACACACACATTACACATATATTTTTACCCTGGAAACCTAAACCAGGAAAACTAACAACTTGTTTATAATTTTCTTCTATTCATTATTTTATTCATTGTTTACAACACAATATACATATAGGATCCTATGGTATCCAAACCCCTAATCCATTGAACCAGATTAGTCAACAACCCTAGTTCCTTAACCAGAATTAAAAAACCATTCGAAAAAACCATGTGCCAAAAAACGAATGCAAAAAACCATTAAAAAAAAACCAATTTTTTTTTCTCTGGAGCAACCCCCAGACCCCCTTTGCTCCCATATCAGTGTATAGTACATGGGATCAATTTTGTAAAGAATATAACACATACCCAACAAGATCATCACCTAAGTATTTATAGGATTAGACCATCTCTAAAGGTTGATTATTGAAGGAAATTTCAAAGTTTGTTGAATTTTTGGATCTTAGGATCATGATTTTGGTTTGATCAACTTTTACTATTAAATCAAACCTTTTATAAAATTCATTGACGACAATTATTTTTTTTTAAAGTTCCACAAGATGCTTGGCCAAGAGGAAAATGCCATTAGGATATAAACATAGAATAATTATGTAGTAGTGAAGGTTGGTTACTATGCAACCCATTATCTTCTAAGTATATTTATAAATGATCAATATATATTTTTATAAATGATCAATATATTATTTAGGAATTGATATAGGACTAGAAGAGTCTTGTAACTTAGCACTATGTGCTTTAGTTGGGAGGTTGACATACCAGTCTCGATGCAAAATTTCTCTAGCGGATTGGTTGCTAAGAAATTGGGAACCATTGCTTGGTTATTCCCCGGAGGTGTTATCCCTACCGAGACAGTGGATGGGTTTTGTTTTTAGGTGCCCTGAAGACTTTGAGAGGATCCTTCAAAGGTTATGGGGCTATGATGGTGGGAGTATGATGCGGAAAAGGTGTCGATTCAGTTTTAATCTGATGACTAAATATTTCATCTTCTGACACTTGTGGGTACTGCTTTTGGGCCTACCATTGCATATGTGGAATTCGAAAGATTTGCAGGTGGTTGGAAACTCGATAGGACGTTTCATAAAAGTTGATGAAGATGAATTGCGTTCATTAGATAAGATAATGGCCAAGGTGCTCATCGAAGTGGACATTCATGTGAGGCTCCTAGAAGTGCTAGAGATCGAATGGAGGGGTCTCTCGTTTGTTCAGAGGTTGGACTATTTGGGCATCCCTTTCTAATGCTCACTCTACAGACATACAGGTCACCTGAGGAAGTAATTCCCACATATCTATGGCTCTTTGGTTGAAGAATACTCATTGGATGATATGCCAGCTAATAGTGTTACACCTATGGCAGATGCATAAGAGCCAGTGGATTACCTGGGTTTGAGTTCTGAAGATAGTCCTATTGCGCCAGACCACACCTTTATTGGTAAGTTAAAACACTATTGTCCCAACTTGTATTTTTATTTAACTGCATGGGAGCATGATCACTTAAATAGTATTCTCTTCCTAGAACAGTCGCTACCACCTGTTTTAGATAAAGAAAAGACTCTGGACACAGTTCCTGAGATCATAGAATCGGTTGATAATAGAGCCTTTCCTTTTCTTGAGACTGTTTCTACTATTGGGGAGGTTTCCACTATTAATCCTGAGCATGAGGATGTGGAATAAACTACTATCACCCCGGGTTATAGTGAATCTGTCCTTAGTGATCCTTCTTTGGACAGGATGCTAACAACTCTAGTTCCCACTCTTAATCGTAATTCAAGCCCTATATCGATATCGACTTTCTTGGGGAAGGACCTTGTGGTCAGACCTTTACCTAGTGGTGATTCTAAGGATTCTCAGGGGGAAGGGGTTTTCAAAGATGTTGACCCTGCATGGTTGCAGGGTTTGGGGTTTGAATTGTCACCTATCAAAATGAGGAGTGCCCATAGAAAGGCGGGGCCAAATAGTTCTTTCTTTGCTTCACATCTTTCTTCAAACACTGATCAAGGGGCGCTTAGAGGCATGAAATCCCTGGCAAGGGATAAATCATGATCCTCCTCTCCCTCAATATCAGAGGGTTAGGAGGACCCCTAAAATTAGCCTCCCTTTGTAGACTATTATCAAAAACTTCCCCAAGTATAATTTTCCTAAAAGAAACTCTAGTGGTTGCGGAAAAGGCAAGAAACTTTATGTTTAAACTCAAACCTGACTGGATGACATGTGCAGTAAGTGTTGTGGGGACATTTGGTGGTCTCCTAGTGTCATGGGATCCAACTTATTTTGATTTAGATCCTGTCCTAAGCTGCGGTGGTATTTTTTGTTAAGATCAAACTTAATGGATAACAAGAGGAGGAAGATTTCACTCCTGAATGTTTACGACCCTTGTAAAGACCACAAATGTTTTTGGGAAACAACGGATAGAAAAGGATTATTAGCTCATAATGATCTGATTATGGCAGGTGATATGAACTTCATGACTTCTGCAGAGGAGGTTTGGGGATCGTCAGCTCTGGCAGACTCTTTGGCATGTTTTTTTAAGGCACTTTTTTCAAAAAACAATTTAGTGGATGTTGTCCCTATCAAGGTGGTTCCTACGTGGCATAATGGTAGGTCTGGTGAAGATGTAATTGAAAAAATAATAAACCGGATCTATGTGGCGTATTATCTAATAACATCTACAATGAGGTATAGGACATGCATGGAATACCCTTATCTGTCTGATCATGCTCCAATATTTTTTCAATTGGGTGTTGGGATTCTGACGGTTTCTTATCCTTTCAAGTTAAATCCAGTTTTGGCTAAGAGAATAATATTTCACCATTATGGTTTAGGAAGTGTGGAATGACTCACAGTTACAACAGGTTATTGGAGCCCAAAGGAGACTAGTAGAGAAACTTTCCCTTTTAAAAAATTGGGTTAAACTTTGGTCTAAGGAAAAACGCCTTCAGGATCATATAGAGATAGGTAAGATTGAAGAGGATTTAACTAACATTTACATAAAGAAGACACAAGGTACACTCAGTGATGATTTTTATCACACTATGATTACTCTTGAGGCTGAGCGCAAGAAAATTTTGTTGGATGAGGAAGAAAGTTGGCATCAAAAGAGTAGGGCGGTTTGGCTTAAATGTGGAGATAAAAATACTAAATGTTTCCATCACTTTGCAAGATTTAGGAAAAATAAAAAGTTCATTTGGGAGATAAAGGATGAAACAGGCGGGATCCATACAAGTCAAGAGGCTATAAAGGAAGAAGCTCACAATTTCTTCAAATATTTCTTTAGAGATACAGGTCAAAGAAACATTGGGGATCAAATCAATACAGTTAGGTTATTTCCTAATTATGTGAGTGAGGAAGAGGTCCATTTTTTAGAGAAGTTATGTACGAAGAATGAAGTCCTTGAGGTACTAAGGGGCTTTGCAAAGGACAAAAGTCCAGGGCCGGATGGCTGGACTGTAGAATTTTTTCTTTTATTATTCGAGTTGGTTGGATAGGACTTGATCGATATGGTTGAGGAAACAACACTTAGAGGAGAGGTAATTAGACCGATCAACTCAACTTTCCTTGTATTGATTCCAAAATTCAATAGTGCCATTTCTTTCTATGATTTTCGTCCAATTGCACTCTGTAACTTATGTTACAAGATCATTGCTAAAGTTATTGCAAGGAGAATTAGGCCAATTCTGTCCAGATCACTGTCAAAAGAACAATTGGGTTTTCTCAAAGGAAGACAAATTTTAGATGCCATCGGTACTGCTCAGGAGTGCATTCACAACATTAAATCGAAAAATCTCCAAGCTATTATCCTGAAGCTTGACTTAAAAAAGGCCTATGACTGTACCAACTGGGATTTTTTGAGGTTAATACTTCTCCAAAGTGGTTTTGGTTTGCCAACTACAAATTGGATTATGGGTTGTGTAACATCTACATCATACTTCATTTTGATAAATGGAGAGGCAACCAATTTTTTTTCTGAGTAGTAGAGGACTTAGACAAGGATGACCGTTGTTGCCTCTTCTATTCATATTGGTGATGGAAGGTCTCAGTATTTCATTAAATAAAGCTCAAGTAGATGGAGCACTCACGGGGATAAAGGTTTCCAGATTGATAAAGGTACTCCACTTACTTTGTGTGGATGACATTCTTATAATGTCGAAAGCTACAATTGTAGAATGGGAGAAAATCCAAAATATCCTTTGTGTTTTTTGTCGAGCATCAGGTTTCGTGATTAATGCACATAAGTATACTTTCCTTCATTTCAGAGTTCCTTCAAAAACTCTCACAGTTTTAAAAGACTATTTTCATTATTCCTTCAAAGATCTCTTTGTAGGTTTCAGATATCTTGGGTATTTTTTGAACCCAGATAGTTATAAGGCGGAGGATTGACATTGGCTTTTTGAAAAGTTTGAATCTCATATTAATCACTGGTGTAATAGATGGCTCTCCCTGGGTGGCCGATTTATGCTGATAAAAGTGATCTTAGAGACACAGCTAGTCTACTGGATGGCTCTTTCTCATATTCTGATTTATGTTCTCCAAAGGATCCAAAAAATGGTAATTTCCTTCCTCTGGTCGAGAAATAAGCACAAACATAGTTACCACTTGAGCAATTGGGAGTCAATTTCAAAACCAAAGCTCTATGGAGGTTGGGGGTTGAGGAACATTTTCATTTTCTTTAGGGCGTTGGTGACAAATACATTATGGGGATCTTTGATGAAGATTGGCATCTGGAAAAGGGTGATCAAAGACAAGTACTTTCCCCATGGGTCGGTGTTGACATGGTTAAGATCGGTCGCTTCGGTCACATCCTATGGATCCCAGACCTGGAAAAATCTCCTTAATACATTACCAGTGAATTTATAGTAGTTGGCTTGGAACCCAGACCCGGGACACTCTATTTTTATTGGGAAGGATGCAATTTTGGGAATGGGGCAGGACTCCATATTATATTTGGAGTTGGTTCATAATCTTAATAAAAAAAATGTTAATCTCTTGTATCAAGCAAGTCGTGATTTACCTCAAGGTTTGATAAGCTCAATGTGGCTATAAAATAATGAACTGGGGTTGGTTGGTGAATCAACAACAGAATGGGAACGGTACAGGCAAAACCTGATTGGCTCTGGCATCAAACTTGTGGATAGCCCGGACGAACTAAAGTGGACTGGTGGTGATTCATTAGGACAAATTACTGTCAAGAATGTCTACTTAGCTCTTTCAAAAATACTGTGGAAATTCAAAACTGGGGGTTGGAGGAGAAAATTATGGAAATGGGACTGTCCATTGAAAATCAAGCTATTTGCTTGGTTGTTAGCTGAAAATAAAATTTTAACTTGGAAAAATTTGCAAAAAAGAGGTTGGAAGGGGCCAGGACTCTGTTATCTATGTAATGGAATGAGGGAATCAGGTAAACATGTTTTTGTAAATTTCCATTTTATGGTAGTTGTTTGGGAAAAAGTGAAATTTGCTCTAAAACTCATTGTTGGTTGATTTGGAAATTCAGTGAATGAATGCTTCAAAAAATGGATGAAACAAAACTATATTTTCCAAACTCTCCCAACTTATATTTGTTGGTACCTTTGGCTCGATAGAAACAAGTATATCTTCGATTCTGGAACTCCTTCTATTCAGAGGATAGTGTATCTATCTCTAGGGGCTTTGGGCACTCATTGGAAAAATAAAAAAGTTTCAGCTCCTAGACTTCTATCTTCTAATTTTCCTGAAGATAAAGTTATTGTGTGGTTCGATGGGGCTGCACAACAGAATGGCGAGTTAAGTGGGGCAGGTTGAGTCTTAAATATCAATGAAGATACAGAGTATAGATGGACATTAAATTGTGGAAGTGGAACAAATTCTAGGGTAGAACTCATGGGATCTTGGGCTACTCTAACTCTGGCATATAGGCTCCCAGTTTCAGATATACATGTACTAGGGGATTCTAAAATAATCATCGATTGGCTCAATCAGAAATGAAATCTTCAAGTTGTAACTTTAGATGGTTGGAAGGATAGAATATCTGAACTTCTCACTCTCTTCAGATCTATTTCTTGTGCACATATATATAGGGAAGAAAATCAAGAAGCTGACAGACTATTAAAAAAGGGCATTAAATAATTGTCCAGGGCGAATTGCCTACAATCACTAGGAAAGTGTCCATGAGGGCCCTACTCTTTTTTTAAATATGTTTTGATCTTCAGGGGGATCAACTTTTGTGTTTCAATGTTTATATTCTGGAGGTTCCAGTTGCAACAATTCCCTCTTTGGTAGGAAAGAGACTTTTTGGTTTTGATAATAGTCCTATGGCAGCTTTGACGAAGATGTTATTTTGTTAGGATTTTGGAATTTTTTTGTGTAGTAAGAATGTTACTTTTTTTGGTCCAATCCATGAAAAGAACAATTTCTTGATGTAACGATTGTCTTTGAGAACATATTAGATTTTTATGAATATAATGTGAAATTTTTTGTGGAAAAAAAAAAGTGTTCTAGTTATAACTAAAATCAGATTCAATAAGAATGAATTCTTTTTTAATTTGTCACCAATAAATTTAATAGTTATATGTCTATCACAAGTACCTATTGAAATAAATTTTGTTTTATTTATATTAACTTTCATTTCAAAGTAATTGCAAAATTTGTTTAGGGTATCAAGATGTGTTTGAACACTATCCTTATGCTTACTAATAACACAATATTTTCTTTATCAATTAATAATAATAAAGGGTAACCTATTATTCCTATTCTTCTTCTATTTTTTCTAATCAAATATTTTATAAATAAACCAACACACATCTTTCTATGTGTGTGAAGAAATGTTTATACACAAATGGGAAGAAATGAATCATGTAATATGAGTTACAGTATAGTAAATATTTAACTTCTTCATCAACATAGATTTTTTAAGGAAAAAAATCACAATTTCTATTCATAAAAAAGTTTGGAAATCATATTCTTAAAATGAATACAACATTATTACATAAGTATGTGGATAAAATATTTATAAGATTGCATTTGGGGTCATGTATGAGATAAGACTAAATGTTGTTATAAAATACATGACCATAAGAATTATTGATTTAAATTTGTAAATACTATCTAGGTTAAAACTTCTTTTTCTTCTTAAGATAAATCTTAAAACTATTTTTTATTACTCAAAAACTTTGGGTACCACCTACAAATCATTTCAATGTAATGGTTTTCCTTAAATGATAATAATAAGTCATCCCCGTTTAAAAATTAGTATTAATTATCATCACTACCAATTTACCACTTCAAATAGATTTGACTTTTTCTTTTCATATTATAAAAATCACTGACGAGTAATAATTTACCATTTAACTCTCACAAGAGGAGGATGGCAGTTTATTGGCCAAGCCTTAGTCTCCACAGGAAATAAGTATTTCCTTAAGTGGATGACGGTAGTAGAGTCGAAGGGTTGGCTATGGAAATATTTGATTATGGTTTTGAAAGCTTTGGTAATGACGTCCTTGAAAATAAGGAATTTTATATCATAAATTCAGTAAACGACGGAAATTCTTTCTTAAATTTATAAAGAGATAAACGATGGAAATTCTTTCTTAAATTTATAGAGATAATTATTTAATGAGTAAACCATGTGACATCACATCAGTCCATACCTGCCCTTGATATGAAGCATGTGCCACGATCTTGGTATATAGTTTTTTTTTTTTCGGGTGGGGGTTTAACGATGAAGTTGCAATGTATTATCGCTTGGTATTTTAAAAGTGCAACTTGATTTATTAAGCACACTACAGCTTGCTTGTCTAATTAAAAATTTAGACAAAGTTTTATAGTAAATAATTTGTTATAAAATAAGGTATAGTTTGAGTGAATTTAATGATTAAGAATATGTGTTTTTTTTAAAAAATTATATATTTAAATTCATAAGAAAATAGGGTATAGGTATAATATGTACATTTCTCTAAACTTTAATATTCAAATAGTTGTGTTTGACTTCATTATGACCTTTAAAATAGATTATTATTATTATTATATTAAATAATATTTTATATTTTTAAGATAATTTTTTTCAGAATTATTTATGATTAATTTTCCATCCTAAATTATTTACATTTTTTTAATTGATAATATTTAATATTTATTGTGTAAATCTTTTACTTGGTTTTGGAGTACAGATTACTGGATGGTTATTCTAGAAGTTTGGTTTTCTTTAAATAATAGTGATGAATTAATTTGTATTCACTGATAACAGAAAATGATGAGTGGAAAAGTCTTCCTTAAATAATAGTGATGAGTTAACCTGCATTGTCCTTAAATAATAGTGATGAGTTAATCTACATTGACGAATAGAAGAAAGTGATAACTACTACCACTGAAAACTAGGTTTTAGAGTACAGATTACTAGAAGATTATTCAATGAATTTGTTTTTTTTTAAATAATAGTGATGAATTAACTTATATTCACTGATAATAATGTGTGAAAAAGTTTCCGTAAATAATAATGATGAGTTAACATACATTATCCTTAAATAATAGTGATGAATTAACCTACATTAACGAATAGAAGAGAAGAAATTGTTAACTACTACCACTTAAAACTTAAAACTAAATTATAAAGAAAAAAATTCAATATTAATTTTTTTTTCGACGATGTGTTATTATGTCTCCTGTATACCACCTGATACGAATAGTCAATCATTTTGTTAAAAAGTAATGTAATATATACAAATTTTGTCTCCATACCAAAGAAAAATAATCTTTTTGAAGGAAAAGAATCGTCTCGGAGATAAGAAAAGATACTCAACGCCTGATTTGGGTGGGAGTGTCACATTATGGGTCAGTTTAAATGCGGATAAAACCAAAGGAAAAGGTATCGTCTGTTCTGATGTGGGGCCGTGTCCGTAATATGTGGTGGGTGGTATGTATCACTGAGAAATTGCCAGGCACTTGACGCATGCATTTTCGTGACCCATTAGAACTCTACCGGTTTTAATTTAAATAATCATAATCAAATAATTGAACAATAACAGAGAAGGGAACTGAAGGGCATGACATCATGTTTCGTTGTAAATGAATCTGATATCATTGCATTTCAGTTTTGTTTACCCCTATTGGCAGGTATTGAGAAATAGAGAGAGACACAGAGCGTGCTAAAGGTCTGGTGATAACTTGGAAGCAACAGGTAGCCATTTTGCCATTGCGAGCTCAACCAGACGAAAATATTGAGGTGATTCAGTGCGCATTCCCAATCTCTCGCATTACTTTATTACTGCATCCCATGGCATCTTTCTCCGCCTCCGCCTCCGCCTCGACGGCGGATGACAACGAGTTCTATTACTACGATGTGTTTCTAAATCACCGAGGCCCCGATGTTAAGCAAACCTTTGCCAGCGATCTTTACCATCGCCTCAAGGCACACGGATTGCAAGTTTTCCTGGACAAGGAAGAATTGCAGAAGGGAGAAAAGTTATCTTCTCAGATAGTAGGCGCTATTCAAACAGCCTTAGTTCATATAGCTATTTTATCTCCCAATTATGCCCAGTCAAATTGGTGTCTCGATGAGTTGCTGCTCATGCGGAAGTCGATGCTCGAGAAGCGGTCAACCATTCTTCCCGTATTCTTTGGTGTCAAGCCTTCAGAACTTCGTTGGACGGAGGGAGAAAAAGG
>ML822168.1:72790-85970 GCA_009831015.1 Picea engelmannii | reverse complement strand
AACTATAGTGGGGATTACATATGGGATCAAAGGAAAAAGAATTATCAAGTGGGTACCTTGTTGTATGAGGAAGTTAGGCGAGTATACCATAGAAATTTAAATGAAAAAAATATAGATACACCCTTAATAAAGTAACAACGTGTTGTCGTTGGTTTACTACTATCATCAAAAATTTGTTGCTACAATAACGACATCTTCTAATATCAATAACAAGTACATATAAAACACATGTTTTCAACTATGTTAAGAACAAGAATTCAAACCTTTGAGTTTACCATGATGCTCTAGAAAATACGCTATAGAGAAACAAAGGTCATTTTCCCTAAAATTATATACACCCATTGTTTCCATGTTGGAATGATTTGTACAGCTATAAAAGCTAGTCCCTCCTCTCTCTCTCTCTCTCTTACGATCCTTGCAAAGGAAGGAGGGAATGAGATTTTATAATTAGAGAAGTTGTTCAATGATGCCATTAGATAGGCATATCCAATTGTTATTATACATGCATGCACAAATATGCCACATGTAGGAGGGAGGGGAAGGTCAAGCAAGAAAACATTATCATCTTGTAACCATTATGTTAGTAAGGGGGGCACTACTTTTGTGGACATCCCATTGACATAGGATCATGATATATTGGGGCTTATATGTTTTCTTTTTTTTCTTTTTTAACTGACATTGGGAAATTTTTTATTGTAAAATAAAAGTTGTAGCCTAGATAACAGCGCAATTACATATACCACATGTCCAAAATTTAAGAAGAGTTTGTAATTCACAACATGCCCGGTACAAAATTTTGCATATGTCTTTCGACAAAATTTTCCAATATTTCATGCTACTATAGATTCTATAAAAGACTCCTAGAATACTAATAATAGTAAAAAATATTCACTTAATGAAAGACATGACGACTAACAACCTCATCGAAGCTAATGTTTGAAGGAAGTGTGCCTTGTAGTTTTATCTCCATATCTTCAACTAGTCGATGCATAGTGTCCTCTTCTTTCACTTCTTGGTGGGTTGAGTTGACTGACATTATTTGATTTGATGTCCCTGATTGTGCTCCCTTGCTCATATTTATAATCATGTTTCTTAGAATGCTACATTCTACTTCTAAAGTGGCTATCTGATGTTTTTGTTGAAGTAAAGTACCAATTATTGAAGTCAATCAGGAGATCGCTTGATGCTCATTATCATGAACTTACACAATGATTGAAAAGAGGGAGGTTCTATTGTAATGTATATGTTCCTTATGATTCTGAATTACCCTTCTTAACTCTTGAAGATCCATGTGATCCATGAGTGCAAAAGAAGAATAGAAAAACAAAGAGACATGGATCCAGATTCCAAGAATAGACTAACAATCAACCAGCCAAATTTTCTTCCTACCCACCATACCACAGACACGATTTTCCAAAATGGAGCTTTGAGACTAGAAAGCCATGTACCCCATAAAATGCCAAACCACCCACAAAATCTATTTGTGTTGCCTAAGATTAAAAGGATTGAAAAAAATATTCCACACACATTAGGAAAAAGAAAAAAAAAACTCCAAATATAGTATGAAGGATATTTGATATGAAAATAAATAGATATGGTGTTCCTCCAAGGAAACCTCCTGGAAGGAAGTTCACTAGGCTAAACAATCGCAACATCATAGTATTAGTAATGGTGTTTCTTACCAAATAATGGTTGATATGCTAGAGCCGATAGAAAATTTTCTTTGGACACCAACCTCTCCATGATTCCTTTATCCCACCATGAAATAGATAAACTCCCACCCTAGCTTCAAATTTTTGTCTATCCATAGGATTGGGCATGCAATAGGTGTACAATAGTCTCGTTGGTTTATTTCTCTTTGTTGGAATTGAGGATCATATGTGTGAGGCACATGAAATCATCGTCTATGGATAATATACAATTGCCTAGATCTTGATCAGCAACATAGACTGG
This sequence comes from Picea engelmannii, assembly GCA_009831015.1. Lineage (NCBI taxonomy): Eukaryota > Viridiplantae > Streptophyta > Pinopsida > Pinales > Pinaceae > Picea > Picea engelmannii. The sequence continues at coordinate 84,017 of ML822168.1, read as the reverse complement.
ATAGTTAATAGGATTTTGGGGGTCACTTACAGTATAAGCTAGTCTAGTTTCTCTGTACAATCAAGTAAACTATCCACCAAAAATTGGAATTGTAGCATACGTCATGTCTAATTGGACCGATCCTCCTAAATTGGCAACCCAAGATCTTGATAAAAGCATGCTATACTTAGTAGGAACGTCAACAACAACCACATCCATAAGAATGCCTTTCACAGGAACCTGAGCAAGATTTAAAACTAAATTTTTAATCACACTCAGACACTTAACTTTCTAGAATCAAAAGAGTATAGATCTTGATAAGGTCTGGTAATTTGAAGGCCCAATTTTTCCATGATAATCTTAGGCATCAAATTATGCGAAGCTCGTGAGTCTAACATGTAATTGTGTAGTAAATGATTGTGCACAATCAGTGTAATGTAGAAAGGAGAAACATAATCTTTACTATTCTCAATGTGTGGTCCAAACATGATTGTAGGTTTCTCATCCTGCAAGTTGATAACATCAGCTTGACATTCAGCATCAGAAAAATTTATTGCTTTTGTGATTTTCTTTTTATAGATTGTATTTTTAGTAAGTTCGACCAGAGGCATTGGAATTTTAATTTTATTCAGTTCGTTTTCTAGATTGAAAGTCCCAATTGATTTTTCAATTTCCCTGGTCTGAACTTCGGCTTCTTAGTCAGTACTGCTTTCGTTTCAACTTGCTTTATTCGGGCAGCTTGCGTTTCAATTGATGGTTTTGTAACTACTACCTCATTTTCTTTGTTTTGTGATAAAATCTTTTTTGGTGGAGTATTTATAGAACTTTTTTCTCTTGGCCTCAAATCATATTTATGTTGGAGCTCGACCATTATTGAATCAGCAAGACCTTTGTATGTAGAGTCTCCCAAATTGTTTATATTTTCATCATCATAAAATAGAGATTCCAAATCCAAGGATTTCTCATAATCTTGTTTGGTTAGGTGAGGCTCAAGATCATCATCATTGAGGTTGTTTAGATCTTCATCTAATTCGTCATAATCTTGCACCTCATCTCCCTGTATGATATTTTCAGTTTTAAAAGGAGCTTGAATCTTTTGTTCCTCATTTTTTATTTGCCTTTGTTGTATATGAGGATTTATGTTAGGATTTCTCCTAAATTGATTTCAAGCGTATGGATAAGGTTTGTCTTTTTCCATTTCCATCCTGGAAATTTTGTGTGATAACTCTTTAATAATTTTTTCCATCTCATCCATTTTTCCTCTGAAGAAATTTTTCCAGAGCCAGAGGGCCCTGCTTGTTCTTTAAAACACCTGAGTTCTCTTGTTCCCATCTCAACTTTAGTTTTCAACTTTCTGGATGCCATCATATTGGATTCAATATTTATAGCATCATCTTGCATTCCTTCTAAAGTAGTGGCTCTTCTTTCTCTCAAAAGTAGAGCGAAATCAAAATCAAAATCCCCTGCAAAAGTGATTTTTGCAGCTGGCTGAGAAGGTTTAACTTCAGTCAGGATCTTGTGATAAAGTTTATTAAATTTTTTAATAAACTCTAGGACTGTTTTAGATGTTTTATTTCTCAAGGCTCTGAAATCGGTTAACTAATATAGATGATATTTTTCTCTCCCCATTGCCTTAAGAAGGAAGTTTCTAGATCATTATATGATGGTATAGAATCCACTGGAAATCCTCTGAACCAATTTCTTACATGTCCTTCAAAAGTTTGTACTAACAGTCTCATGTAAACATCTGCATGCTAAATACCAAGGAAATCAATGAATTGGTCAAAAAAGACTATATGCTCGGTTGTTGTCAAATCCCCTTCACCCATGAATTTAGGGAGGCTCTTCATGTAATTGTCAGGTAAATCATGTAAGATAACAGGAAGAGCCAAGGGAACATATCTAGCAATGACCTTGGAAAAGATCCTTGGAGGATGAACTGGTATATTTCTATGTTCACCATCCCCTTTAGCACCAGCACCTCCAGCACTAGCCATCGAAAGTCTAGGAGAAGAAATTCGAGGACTAAACATGAGATTATCAAAAACTTCAAAAGATTGATCTACTAAACTTTCGACTGCTTCGAGATGGTGTGAACGACGTTCAGCTAGGTGATCATAAGGTGATAGAAGATCTAAATGAGGGAGAAATCAAGAACTTGTACTCGGTCTCTCATATTTACCAGATGTATAGATATGAAAATCAATAGGGGATGAATCTGAGTATAAAAAGTAATCTTCAGGGTTTTTGGAAACAAAAACTTTTACTTTGGAAAGAGAAAGAATTGGTTGTGTACAAAAGATATTAGGGATTGAAAATGATTCTTTGTTTTCGTTGGTAAAAGTATCTATCAATGAGATAGGGGTGGTCTGGATAATTTCAATTTTTACTTTAGGAATAATTCCTTCCGGAGTTTCTAATTTAACTTCAGATTTACTTGTTGATGCTTCTGCATAATGAACTTGTTGATATTTTTCCTTAATACTTAGTTCTTCAGCGGGAATCTTAACTTTAACTTGTGTAACCTTAGGTTGGTAGATCTTACCTGTTGATGCAGAAGTTTGTTTAAGATATCCCTTCGGTTTCAACAACTTTTTGGGATCCAAAACTAGCGTATTCGCTTTTCGTCTGGGTTTTTCCTAGTATTTTTTCAACCAAATTCTAGCTTTGCCTACAATGGAGTCGCCAGGTGAAATATAAAGTGAGCCTTATCTACGTATTCAATCTTTGTTCACCATCAAAGACCAAAATTTAACTTGTTCGTTCTCCCAGAGAAAAATGATTTCATTTCTCCGTCCCCAGCGACGGCAACAAAAAGATGTTGTTCCTGAGATTGATTCTAGGCTCGAAGAATAATGTCAGGCATCAAAGATTTAAATGAAATGTTTTATAAGTGCTTTCTTCTACCTTCAGTTTTATGAGAAATAACTTTAAGTGAAATTTATGTTAAGACGGTACAGAGGCAGTATATTGTTATCTGAGTCGTAAATTTAATTTTGAATGATGTAGAAATGATTGACAAAATTGTTAAAATAAAGCAAGGTATCAATTACAGATAAATATTACCTCAATTGCAGTAGAAGAAAAATAGAAGTTGTGCCCATGAAAGAAGATTACGAATGCAACAATTCACATAGATCACAGGTCTTGTTTTTACTTGCAGTAAGAACAGAGGAAAAATTGTAACTAAATTGACTTCTGATGTATTAAGATCACAGTGGATGTATTACTAAATTGTAATCATTCACTCTTTAAGAACTACAAAAGGAAACTAATAAGAGATGGAAACACAGGGAAAAGACATAACTCAAATGAAACGAAACTTAGAATCTATGTCTTCTCTTGTATTAATATTCAAAAAATTATCTCTTTTACATTAGGCCAGAAGCCGCCCTGAATAGATCTAAGATCTATCTATTTATACAAAAATTGTCTCAACTAAAAGTAGTTAGACTTTCCACAATATCTGCTCTAAATATAGAATACAATCTGAATGGAAAAATAGAAAGTAGATCTTGTTTAGTTATGGTTTGATGTGTTGGTGCTTCATATGCTCCTTCATTTGCTCCCAAACGCACTTGTTTTCCTCTGTTCATTGAACTGGGTACACATATCCATCAAGGCTACCACAAATCTTGAGGGTTCAATGTTCTTGTTCAATTCGAAGGTAAAGACCTTCTTGTGTACTAGTGGTAGCTTCTCCTGGATCTTCTTTACTTCCTGGGCTGTAATTTGATATTGTAAATTAGGCTTTACCAACAACTCATTAATCTTGAGCAAATCAATCTGATTCATCTGTTGGATGACAGACTGAATATTTTCCTTATTTTTTTCTGGAGTTTTCCTTATTCATTTCTATTTCAATCTTACCCAGTGCCTCTGAGATATCATTTCCTTCAAATTCAACCAATTTTGTTTCTACAGAAGATAGTGTATCCAAACAAGCCTCGTTTACCTCTCTGGCAAGCTTCTTTCTTTCTTCTAGGTTCGTCTCCCAAACTTTCAAGGCCATTTCACCCTTCTATTGCTCATATTGTGAAAAAAGGGCGAGACCAGGGATATTGGCTTTCTGCCTCCATATAATGAATTCCTAAAACTTGGATCTAGCCACACAGGCATCATTTTCTTTCACATAAATACTTTCCAGAGAATTAGTTATTGCCTGATAGTATTTTTGAATAGTATCCACCTTTTGATATAGATCTTGTTGGACAACTTCCAACTTCTCATTGATTTCAGATGCTTGTGCTTTGACAGCAGTGACGTCTATTGTTGTGTTCTCCACTAGGACTAATTTGGCTTGCAAGTGTTCTATCAAACTGTCCCGCTGAGTAATCATGGCTTTGATGGTCTGTGAATTATGGTAAATCAACTCGAGTTTCTTCTGTAACTGCTTCATCTGCTGCTGATAATTTAACCTGATTGTCTCTATGTCATGATTCATTATGCTCCTGACAATCTGTTCTATGTTTTGCACTTCATTCTGCAATTGTTCTGTGAAGAGAGATTTTTGTTGCAATTTCTTGATCAGATTATCCATTGACCATTGGTTGGCAATGGTGAAGGCCCTTAGTGAATCTGCAACCTCTTTGGCAAACTCAGGATCATTTTGGCTTTTTCCATCATACACTAGTTTCTGCCTTTTAATAACTACTCCATCTTTTTGTTGAGATTCTTTCTTTATAATAGCTTTCCTTTTCTTGTTGAAAAAGAAACTTGAGGGAGGCATTTCTTCAGGCAAGATAGGAGTAAGTTCATCTATGTGAACGACCTCTGAACTAGGAGTTCCAAAACTGGTCGCTAAAGGAGTTAATGAGGGAATAGAAGAGATAAGTGCAGTGGAGCTTTCTGGACCTATTGTGCTTGGGATGACAGCAGAAGTAACTAGTGTTGAAGGGGGGAAAACTTGTCCCTGATTCATGAAAGGTTCAAATTGGGCTAATATTTGTTGATAATTTAGACCTAGCACTGATGTTTTTATCGCTTTAAATAATTCATCTGAACTCTTCAATACTTCTTCAGTTTTGTTCTCAGTGGAGCAACTTGGCTGAGATTTTGTGGGTTTAGCTTCCTGGAAATATGGAATGGGCCTTGACTCTCCTTGTAAAATTTTAGGCAAGTTGTTTTGTCTATGCTTTTGGAAGCTGAGGAAACCAGCATGTTGGTCAAGAGGCAGAGTCTGAAATCTATTTTGAACTTCTTCATGGGATCTAGCTCCCCTGAAAACCTCATAATAAGGAGAATCTTCGTTGATGTATCTTTTCATGTTAAATTGAGCCATATGATTCTCTACCACCTTATGGGGATCATGTCTTTTGAATTCAATGTCAACTAATTTGACATGTTCCAAGGTTGCAGCGTCGACTTTGGTATGAACAAAATCTAACAATGTAAACATACCAACCTGAATGGGAAAAGTTGGCCATACCTTTTTATGAGCCGCTTTCAATTCCTTAGTGATTCCTCCTGCTAATGTTTGGTATGCCACTTCTCGGCACACCATCCTATCAGGTAAAATTTTTGGAAGGGAATGAGGAGGAACTGAGAAACCGAACACTCTAATGTAAGAGAATTTATCTTCAATGTATCAGTCTACAACTATGCCTAAGTTTCCTATAATCTTCTTTGAAATCTTGGGCGACGGGTGGCCATATATAGCTACAAGAATAGGTACCACTACGCTGTGATAGATCTCATAAAATAAATCTTTAGCATTTTCTTCCCATAGTTTGGAGTGGTAGAACTGTACAGGCTCAGAACTAGTCGAGGTCCAACTTCAGTTCATCAGGGGAAATGGGGTCATGAAGCAAATGGCGTCCATGATATATGCGGACCTGTAAAAAGGAGCATGTTGCCCTTTTGATTTCAACAATTGGTACTCAACAACCTCCTTTGCCAGATTGTCCGACAACATTTTTGCCTAGTTGAAAGTATAGCCTTCGGGCACTTCATTCATTATAGTCACCCACTCAACTGAGAAATGTGTAGGGTTTTTTCTCCCAAATAAACGACAGAGCATCATGGCTATATATAAGATATGAGCATCCAAGGACGTCGTGGAATACATACCATGAGCGTCGGTTTTGAACTTGGTCGGATTTCCCCACCAAGTCTTGATTATATCATGACTAGTTATGTCGTATTGAGTGCATTATTTTCTCTCAAAATCCAGAAGAAATGTTGCATTGTAAGTATATTTGGGTGTAGAAGAATTTGTATACATTACTTGTAGGTCCTTTGGTCGAAAAGAGCTGATGGATGTCTTATAGTAACTAATAGCACTTCTGGTTTGAATGTCGACGTGTTCCAGAGCCCAGCTTATCATATCATTAAAGAGTAAAATATCAGGTCGTGCAACAATCTTGTGCAGTTCCGACTGTGCTACCAATCTGAGCTTGGCTGAGAAGTACTCGTCTTCTTCCTCGACAAAATCGTTCGGACATATAAGAATCTCATGTTCTAAGATATCGTAGACCTACTTCCAATATTTGATGGCGTCTGTAATTTGTGAAGTGGTGTCTGATAGAATGTCTGTGTTTGGATTGGAATCATTTGCTAATGCATCTTGCTTCTTCACAGCTTTGCGTGGCGCCATAATCCTCGGGGAAATGAAATTAACCTTCCTATAACAAGAGAAGTCTGTAAGCTCGTAATTACCGAATGAAAAATTCTAATTGCAAATGGTAGAATGACTTGAGATTCTAAATGTTTTATCCATAAAGTCTATCAATCTTCGTCTTGATTTACTGAAAAAGAGATTATTAAAAATATAATGGAATTTATTGCGTGGAAAATCACAATATTTATTCGAATCTTTAACTTTAGCCAATCATAAATGTCATTAATACACTAATGGTTCAGTGTTCGGAGGTTTTGAATGCAAGAGGGCAGAAATCTTCTGAAGGCCGAATTCCTGGAGTAAACGTTCGAACTGTTATATATATATTGGGGCTTCGAAACGCCAGAGCTCTGACAGTTCATTTGTTTTAAAAGTGCGCTTCGTACTTCGATGGTTAGACATTCGGTAGTTTTGGATGTAGCACAAGAGAAATCTCCCGAAGATCGAATTTGTGGAGAGATTAATTAATACTTAATCATGATTAATTAAAGTTGTTAAATGTTTTATTATCTCTTTGAAACACTTTTACTTTTTCTTTGTGATATCCAATACTTCGGCACTTTGATACTTCTGAGGTTATGAACCCAATCTTTGTTTAAACTCCCAAAGGGAAATCTCCTGAAGTGACATGGCATAGATGATGTCATTCTTAGTGATGTCTCAAAAAAGAAGTGGTGACACGTGTCACTTGAAATCGTGTGAATCATCTAACACAAATGTTAAAAAGAAGTGCCACGTGTCAGCCCAAGAAAAGATTTAATGACACATGTCCTATGACTCCTTTGTAAGTCCTTTTAGAAATTATCATGAGGAACTATCTTCGGGACTTCATAGATTCAGGGTTTTTGTTGTTTTAGATTTCTTGAAAATCCCGAAGCGTGAAGCTTTGAAGTGACTGTTAAAGGTTTTCTTTTAAAATTCAAGCGACTTTTATAGTCTGGAGATCACAAGAACCGTTTGATCAACTTAGTGCAACTCGTCGACGGGCAACATTGTAAGGGCCTTATTAATATATAACAACCAAGGATTTATTTAATCAAAAGGCAATTTCCTAAGTTTTTTTGGTAAAATTTTATTCCTAAGAGGCAGAAACAAAAGAATAAAAGTTCAAAAATTCTAAGTGTTCTAACACCAAGCAAGATGTATTTTACTGGAAAAGATGATAGCCCTAGTATTGAAGAATATATAAAAGAGAGGAAGTCAAAATGGACAACACTTTGGAAAAATTGGTTATTTTTAAAAGGGGATGTCGTTGTTTGGTATCAATCACTTAACCATAGTGAGATCCTGGCACTCTTCGATGAAGAATTTGTAAAAAGTATTGTTAGACAAGTGGTCTAAATCCAATAGTAAGGATAAGAAAAGAAACAACGGCTTATTTTCATATGGAAAATCTATATTACAAGTTCATGGTTGTATTTAGAAAAAAATATATCATTGTTTCTATTAACCCCAGTTGCATGCATAATCTTATCAATGTTCAGTTGGTTAATATATTGCAAGTTCATGTAAAGAATATTCAAAGTACATTGGTTGACGATGAAAATATTCAAATCTTTAAAGATTTGAATATTACCATGGATAAATATGTCTTGCATTCTTATTTTTATGCTATAGATATGGGTGATGTGGATATTGTTTTGGGATATCCTTGGATGGAATCAGTTGGAATAGTTAATACAAGAAAAGAAAGTTACATTGCAGGATGTGTCTCTTAGTAAGAAAGAAGGGCCTATGGGGGAAAGCAAAGAAGTTATTCCAGAGTTTGAAGCAAAATCAGAGGTAGAGTCTACATCAGGAAATGAAGAGAATCCATAGGAAGGACACAATAAATAAGCTAAGGGGTTCATTGACTCAAAGGCACAATGTGTTGTAGATTTGAAGAAATAAGAACAGATTCCTATAATTGTGGTATATCACCATCCACATCGCATTGAGAAAAATAATTCATCTAGGAAAGGGTGTGAGAATCCACACACTTATGCACCGACGAGGAACCAGAAAGGAAACCAATCAAGAGGTGCATGGAGGCCTACCAACACTACAAGACGACATCATTCTAGAGAACCGATTCCATAGCAACATCGACACAATGCAGAGCAAGCTCGGGGTGGCAAGGAAATAGTTGGACATCATATTCAGCTTCCATTAGGTTGGATGGATGGTCATACTTGGTACCAATTGGCTACAATTCTCAGTCGGTCATATTGTCTGGTCTCTTCTCATGTTTCGGAGAAGAAACATGCTTAAGGGGGGTGGAATGTAATATACCTAGGGAGGTAATATGGGAGGTACCCAATGGGAATGAGATTAGATATTATTAGAGGAGGCCATTCAATGTAAGGTGGATTGGGTCCACCATGGTATTAAATAAGACCCACTATGGTAGTTGGATAGAATAAATGGGTTGTTAGAGATAATAAATGGGCTTTCTAGAAGATACCTTTACTAGAATGTTACAAGGAGATAGAGAATGCTATATAAGGAAGTGTAAGCATTGCAATTGGCATGGTGAAGTATATTGTGAATGTACAAGCAAGTATTGCTTGAGGAATATTATCCCTCCCTAAGGATTAATGTATGGTGTTACCCTACCTCAAGGGTTTTGTCTATTTCTTGTGCTCATTGTTATGGTGAATGTTTTGAGTTTATTATTGGTTATTTATGAAGGTTGTTTGCAGATCTAGTATTGGTATATTGCAATTACCCCCTCTTTTAAACTTGTAGCTTCATTTGCATGAATGTCTACTTCTTGATTGTTCTCCCTCAAGACCCTGTGGAATGATAGCTCTTCAAATTTATCAGTTTTTTTGTAGACTCAAGAAAATATGTATGCAAGGGAATAATCAAAAGAAAGGACTTTTGAGATCAACAAATTGATTATTGTGCTTGAGTATCCTAAGAATTTCAAAGATTTAAATCAATAATCAACAACTATGTGCAAACCTCGAAGAAAGGTGTATTCTTCGGCTTAGTTGTTGGAGTATTTCCCTAAGCCCCACTCAAAGGTTGCTTCAGTTTTTCCTCTGGGATCAATGATGATGCCTCCCACACCTGCCACCCTTATATTACCTTTAGAGGTTCCATCAAAAAATAAGATGTGAGAAGGCTATGAGGATTTCCAAGATTGAAACTCCTGAGCACTCAATTGAATTTGTCAGATCAATCTGGATTTTGGATGAACTAGAGAATATAGAAGGTTGGAAGGAACTAACTGGAATTGATTGAGCCATTCTTTTTCATCCTCATTTAGGATTTCCTCCCTGATACTATTCATACCTTTGGAATCTACAATTTCGTCTAATAATGCTTTGTCTTTTGCAACTACTACATTTGGATTGTCTAATTATTTCTTAAAAAATACTTTGTTTCAAGCTATCCATATTTTCGAGCACAAGTATTTGGGAAAAGCTAACCACACTCTTTTGAATATTGATTTGTCTTTTAAGGTGTCCCTATAGAGTGTACCCCATTTTGAGAACATACTTTTCCATGAATCTAGCCTTTTAAATCTATGTTCAATTCTAACATAAGTTGCTAACCAAACTTGAGTTGTATAATCACATTCATAAACAATATGTTGAATTGTTTTTGCTTGAGAATAACAGAAGGAACATCTAGAGCGTCCATGTATTCCCCTTTTTTGTAGATGATTTATTGTCAAAATTTTCCCATAAACCATCATCCAATAGAAATAATTTATTTTAGGTAGCCCATTAGAGTGCCAAATATATCTCCATATCGCTACACAATGAGGAAGTGCCAAAGCTTGCAGTTGGTGAATATATAGATGTTTGACATTGTAGTCCAATGACCCCCATCCTCTACGATCAGGGAGTGATATATTCCAAGGTTCACAACCTTTAAGAGAGATTAGAAAATGAGAGGCTAGAATGAGGAGGTGAGGAGGAGGAGAGTTGATATTCCACCTTAACCAACACGCTTAATTGTTAGATCAAATTGAGATGTCAAACAATGTCTTTAAGTTCCTAGAGTCCATCCATAATTTTAGAGGAAGAATATGAAGGTTACTTTCCAACAGTCGTTTGCCCATGATGCTAGCATGCCAAATACTGATTTCTTTCCCGTTTCCTAGAATCCAAGTGATTTTGGACTATATTATGGGTGAAACACTTTTGAAGAGCTTCCATATGGGAGATCCTTTTTTACTTCAAGAGGATTATCCAAACACCATATGTGCTCTCCTCCAAGGTATTTTTTTATTAATGACCTTTTTCCACCAATCAGCCTATCCTATTGTCATTGTCCAAACTTGGGGGATATATGTTTTCATAGAGCAATCCTCACAACCAATTTTTGATAGGAGGGAAGGAGAATTTATAGTCATAGAATCTATTCTAAGACACCATAATATATGTGTATCCCACTATTATTATACATACACACATATAAGTGACACATTGGAGTAGGGGGAGGCCAAGCAAGCAAGAACAATCACCCCACAACAATGTAAGTTTTAAACCTATGAAGTAAAGCAATGCATATAGATTCTTAAGCAAAACAGAATTTAATCAATGGCTCATACATAGAGTACACAAAGATTTTATACCGAAAACCCTCAACCGGGAAAACCTTTCTTATATTCATTATATCGAATTTCACCATTCA
>ML822168.1:53724-72690 GCA_009831015.1 Picea engelmannii | reverse complement strand
TGAAGTAAAGCAATGCATATAGATTCTTAAGCAAAACAGAATTTAATCAATGGCTCATACATAGAGTACACAAAGATTTTATACCGAAAACCCTCAACCGGGAAAACCTTTCTTATATTCATTATATCGAATTTCACCATTCACTATACAATATATACAATGTTTTTAGGTATTTCGTAGATACCAAAACCTTAATCCCTAAAACCGGGATTATTTTTAGTAAACTGCTAAAAATAGCAAAAACCGCCCCAAAAAAAAAATTTGGGGCGTTGCCCCGAGCTACCCCCCTAGGAAAGTGCCCGGCGCACACGGCACAGACAGGGCACTAGTACGAGGGATCGTCAGACGCAGTTGTCATATCTGACGCGCCCACACACACACATACAAAGAATATAACACATACCCAACTCAACCACTATGTTGATAAAGGGGGCATTGTCTCTATGGACACCCCCGTTGACATATGGATCCCAGTCTTTTGGGCTTACATTCTACTACATACGAGTCCTCACGAATAATGTGGTATAAGAGCGAAGGAGATTTTATAGATAGAAGCTATTGCAAGACACCGTGAGTAGGCATATTAGAATGTCATGTAGTTATTATTGTTTATATTATCACCCACACACACACATGTGGGACACATAGAGAAGGGAGGGGAAGATCGTGTGAGCAAGTATAATCCTCCTTGGAGATTTTGGAGATGTCTCCCTCCATATTTTAATAATTACATGTGCAATACAACTTGGTTGTGCAACTCCCTCCCCCAATCCCTTATTCTATACATTTGTATTACTTATTTCTCTTTGTATGTTACATAGTCAATATTTTGTGCAATAATAGTGTCCCTTTTAGCTCAATTTTAGGTACAAAGGCCTTGCAATAACATTTTTTGATGCCACGTTTGAAATAAGTCAAAGTTCAGTTTTAAAATGTTTAATTTAGACACATTTTGCAATCAATTATAAAAATTGTGCTATATTTTTCAAAGAGAAATCCAAGTGTTTCAATGGTTTTGATTCCTTGTGGAGAGGCAGTCATAAGCTCGAGTGCCTCAATGCACGATGACTAAAAATGGGGAAAAGGAATTTCCTAATTTTTGCTTGTAAGTCGGTATAGGGCAATAGTTGAGTTGTTTGGACACCCACCTTAAGAAAAACAAGGTTGTTAAATGTAAAAAGAAGAATATAATTGAGATCACTTGCCAGTGGAAGCTGTGAATCTAATCATGTAATTAGCAAGAGAGAAGCATCACAAGATTAGTGAAGGAGATTTGAGGCATGGTTAGGAGCATGATATGACTCAACCTAAATCTAAATCCTTATACTTGACAAGCGTCCAAAATGGCATCCTTTGTGCACCTCCCAATAACCTTTTTTATCACCTTTTTCCCACTGTCACACCTTTCCATCACTTACCCTGTTCACCGGCATGCATTTATGGACCAAGGTATAACTATGTCATTTCAATTATCATTCTTAAATATTTAGGACATAATCTACTTATTTTTCATGCTAACTAGTGAAATGTATAGAGATCACTTTACACAAACATATAGGTACTCTAAAAGCGTTTGGATCAGTTGTTGCAACAACTCCTATGACCAAGTTGCAAGACTCTATGTTGTTGCAACACCTCTTATGCACGTACTATAAAGCTTCATGTTGTTGCAACACCTCTAGCGCGTGGTCAAGGCACCACCATGTTGCAATAGTTGGATAGCTCGAAAGCGGAAATCTTCATGACAACAACTGGATCAACTAAGTAAGGATAAGGATGGACAAATGGTTGACATACCCAACAACAAAAAAGGAAAAAGACCATTGACTAGCAAAAAAGGAAAAGACAAAGAACAGTAAAAAACCAGTTTCTTGTTTTGTTGATTGAGCCAATCGTAGATATTTTAGATTTTTTGTTGTAACCAATCAAGGAACAACCGAGATTCTCAAGGTTTCCCCTCTATCTAATGAGAAAAATAAGGAATGTAATAGATGTATAATTCATCCTCCATTCGAGCATGAAGGGAGGAGGGAGATAGACAGAAAAAACAGAGAATAGAGAATATAAGTCTTGTACTTTCTTTTCTGCAATTTAATACAAAGTTCATGTTCCTGTTCAAAGTGTGGAATGCGTTAATTTGAGTATTTAAGTGTCCTACTACATTCTTAGTCTAGTACCTTGTCTAATGAGGTAGGCCCCCTCCTTAGCTCGGTACTATTTGTATCTTTTATACTTTGTATAAGTAGTTGTAGCATCATTTATATCTTGTCATTTATTTTCAACAATTCCTCTTTAACATCTTGTTGTAACTCAGTACTAACATTCAAGGGTGTTGTCTTCTGGTTTGTGAATAAATAGTTGTAGCATCTTTTCTGTATTTTCATTTATTTCTAGCAATTCCTTTAGTTAAATTTGTTGTAATTCTAATATTTCCCTTGTTGAGGTTCGAGCTGCTGCAACTCTGGCTACTGCAATTCTGCATCATAACCTATAGCTTTGTAGTTAATAATTGTGTGGTTTATATATTGAGATGGTTTATCCCCTTTGTTTGCAAGCACATTGTGCTTTGATTCTTATAGTTTGATGTTTGTTGCATCTATGTACATAAAGATGCAATACATTTGTCACATTAATCAAGAACATCTTAATACTTGAACAAGTCACCTTTACTTTCCTGCAAGAGTGATTTACTCTTCCCACAAGTGTGATTTACTTTTCTGCAAGTTTGATTTACTTTCCTGTAAGAGTGATTTATTTTTCCTGCAAGAGTGATTTGTTTTTTCCGCAAGTGTGATTTACTTTCTTGCACGAGTGATTTACGTTTCTGCAAGTGTGTCATTTACTTTCCAACAACTGTGTGTTTTCATTGCTGCAAGTGTGTCATTTACTTTCCAGCAACTATGTGTTTTCATTTCTGCAAGTGTGGATTTCATATAGTTTAATTCGTTGACTTGCTAAAGCATCTTGATATCTTTCCTTGTGACATTCATTTGAAAAGTACTACAACTCATTGGCAATTACAATGTTATACTTGCATATATGGTGCACGACAGTTCATAAGTTCAATACGACCTTGGATTGATAATTAAATGGACAACTCTTCATTTGCTTACTAAATTAATTAGGAAGTAATTAAAAATTCCATCATTTTTTGCTTCGTTGTCGGGGAACTGTCAAAAGTAAAGTTGTTGTTTTTCCACTGTTGGGATTTTCAGTACAGTATATTGAGTGATATGATTTCTTTTCAACAATTTGTAAGATGTTTTCCTAGTCTTTTCTATGCACAGAGTTAGGGATCAACAAGGTATATTCTTTAGTTCATCCAAAATCCCCATAAAACTAATAGTGCAGGTCACTCTCAAGAGGGAAAGGAGCTCAGTCAGCCAAACTATCTGTCAACTACAACAAGTTTTCTTTCCAATAAGAGACTTGAGACCTCCACTCGAAAATCTGAAACTGTACAGAGTTTTATGCACACAAAGGTTCCTCTTTCAAAAGATATAATCGGTGAACAATACCACTACAGAGAGTTCATATTTCCTAAATCACCTTTAGAAAATAGAGTACAACCCTTGAAAGGAGATAGCACACACAATCGTCAAAGAAGAAACCTATGCCTTCAGGTTTCCAATTAAAGGGTCAAATGAGGAGACCAAAATAAGAAAATATCCCTCATTTCGCCTTGCCGAACTTTCATGGGTTATCCAAAGAATATTCTGACACCTTCCTCTTCAAATTTGACATGCTTTGTAGAAGTTATGATTATGTGTCAGATGCCTATAAATTGAAACCTTTTCCTTCCACACTCAAGAACGTTGCACTACATTGGTTCATGGGCCTTGGTAGGGACAACATCCGCACATGGGACCAGATGATGCGAAAATTCCTGGAAAAGTACCCAAATTATTGTAAAGATAAAGAAAGGACAGAGGAAATCTTCATAATGACACAACATGAAGATGAGAGCCTTCAGGATTACATCGAAAGATTCAACTATAATTTACATAGGGCAAGACAAGGAGATTTGGCTCTCGAGACACGTTGTGTCTTATTCTCGAGAGGGATCCGAGATGAATGCATTGAAATTATCAACTTGATGGAAGGAGGAGATGTCTCTCAGCTATATTATGATATCATCTTGGAACTTTGTCGCAAATATTCCATAGGTACTTCAAAAATAGGCAAAGGACCAAGAGACATATTAACAAGGACTAGCAAGACTATTGGAGGTGGAGTCACAAGAGTAGAGATAGAGAACATGTAAGAGGACTTCAAGAATGATATACTTAGTTCCTTGAGCTCCCAGTTGAATACATTGCAAATGAAGAAGAACAAGGAAGAGGCGGAACGATCTTTGGCTATCTTTTTCCTAAAATGTAGAACAAAACACCCATGGAAGGAATGTCCATTGGACCAAATTGAGGTTTTTGGAATATGCAGTGAAGACCATTCTACTTACAACTGTATATCCCTACCGGGATTAAAATTTATTTATCAGGAAGTCGAGGAACCAGAGCAGTTATTCTTTGTCTCTCATAAGCGACCATGGAAACCTAGACCTCAAGGTATGGTTTAGGATCAATCTCGATATTTTAATTCATATTGGACTAACCCTTCCATTCAATATGCTTCTCAACCATGGTGCATGCCAACACAACAATGGGTGGCTCCTCCTCCTCCAAACCAGTTATGGCAACAGGGGTGGAGAAATCCCACTTTAGGAGGCCCTCAATAGGCCATGACACAACCACCAATGTAACTTCTTCCCCCTCCATAGATGCATGCATCCACATCAGCCCCTCCTTGACCACAATTACCTGCACAGCCCATCCTTAACCCTAATAATAGGAGGCCAACCCAACCAACAAAAGTTGTCAAACTTTCCACCAACCCTACCTATTCCATCTCTTCCCTGGACTACCATGATATCCATCTTCGATCTAGGAAGACACTAACCATGGATAAACCTCCTATTTGTATTGAAGATTTGAATGAAGATGTCGAAAATAAAGAACAAGTATAGGAACAATCTCATGAACGTTTGAAATCTGATCATGCCCACCCTGAACTTCAAAACCCACCTTATCCAAAAATATTAAACCTAGAGAAACCTCTTACTCACCTTGAGTTTGACTTCTTAGGGGAACTCAAGAATGTGTGTGTTAAAATATTGTTGTTCCAAGCCATCAAAGATGTGCCTATCTACTTGAAAGCGGTACGGGAACTTTGTTCAAGAAAACCCGGTAGAAAAAGAAAGGATCCCCAAACTATCGATGATATGGGTAAACTGTCAGGCCTAATGATAGGGGGAGTACTCACAGCAAAATACTTTGATCCTAGTAGCTCGGTAGTTAATGTGCAGATTAATAATACACTCATTAGAAACACATTAATCGAACTTGGTGTTTCCATTTATGTTATGGCGTCCAATACCATGCAAGCCTTGGGACTCATGGACCTTAGGGAAACCCCAATTGTACTCCAACTTGTTGACAGATAAACTATTAAACCAAAGGGAATCTTAGAAGATGTAGTGATCTCTGTAGATTCATGGGAATATCCTGCTGACTTTATGATCCTACAACCCAAAACCTCTCCAGGGAGGTATCCTTTAATCCCGGGAAGGCCCTGGTTGGCCACTGTTGATGCTTACATCGATTGTAGTTCAGGAAACATGACCATTTCCCATGGGAACTCTACGAAACAATTAACCCTATATCCTCTCGCTAAACCCAACATAGATTTTGAAACACCACTATGGGTCGATGAAGAAGACAGTGATGAGGAAGGATAAGCTCATCAAACCCTCTCTATAGATCAGTACTTAGCTATCAAAGAGAAAATAGAGGATGAAAAAATCAGTGTTTTCATATCCTCTTCTTCTTCCTCAACCAACTCACATGTTCTTGAGCATCTTATGCACCCAAAAACACAGGTTTATATTGCCTCAACAAGCATATCACATGTAGAACATGAATCCTCACTTGAAAACGATCAAGGGAACTATTGGTCCACTATCTTCAAAGACACCAAGAAACATGTAAAAAGGTGTGATAGTTGCCAGCACATTGGAGGATCGGTGCAATCAGACGAGATGTCGTTACAACCACAACTGAAATTGGAACCCTTCAATAAATGAGCCCTATATTTTGTAGGGCTGATCAACCCTCCTTCCCATCATAACTCCTACATCCTAGTATGCATAGATTATGTCACAAAATGGATGGAAGCCAAAGCACTCCCGACCGCGACAGAACAAGCAGTAGTAGGATCTCTTCATGAAGAAATCTTCACCAGATTTAGAATACCTCGATAAATAGTTACAGATGGAGGGACTCAATTCACTTCAAGACTCATTACAGACTTGATGGAAAAATACAATATTAAACATAGGGTTACCACACCATATCACTCATAGGCCAATGGATATGTAGAAGGGACAAATAAAATTATTAGGGCCATCATCACCAAGACTATCATCCTACACCTAAAGGATTGGACCGATATACTACCTGAAGCTCCATGGGCCTACCAAACGACATGGAGGACTACTACTAGTTTCACCCCATATGAATTGGTGTATAGAAAGAGAGTATTGTTGCAGATTGAAATAGAGATCCAGACACTTAGAATAGTTGTACAACTTGGAATGGACTTGACAGAAGCTCAAAAGAAGAGACTCCTCCATATCAACAAACTAGACAAACTTCGCCAAGCCACCTTGCACCACACTATAGTAATACAACATAAAAGAGTAAGAAGAAGAAATTCAAAGTTGGAGACTGGCCTTCCTATTTTACTCTGGGTTCAAGGATTTCAGAGGGAAGTTATGCACTCGATGGCTTGGGCCTTACGAGATTGATATTGTATATGACAATGGAACCATCAAACTTCACACCATTGATGATGATAAAACTCCTCTGATGACAAATGGACACGGGTTTCGATTATATCATAGACCCTTATCCAAGGAAGCCTTTCTGAAGAGGATCGCTAGTGGATGGCTCGACAATGATCTAGAGATTGTTAACAAGGGGGGAAACCATTGTTGTATGATTCATTCATGTTCAAAAAAAATGAAGAATAAGCCCATGTATGAAAATCCCTAGGGGCATGCTTGGGGGCATGTTTTGTGAAAAACAACCATGACGACAGATGACATGTTAAAATAATAATAATAATAATAAAATAAAAAACAAGGGCACTTCATGGTTTCATGATGGTTATATCAGGATCCTTCTAATTAAGTTTTTAATAGTCTTGTTTTTAATAAAATATTTTTCAACATATGTAGGGGAGAAGAATATGGTTGCTACAACTCTGGTTACTGTGTCATTGCAACTCATGTTGTTGCGACTCTCATTGCTACAACTCCACAAATCTTGATGTTGACAAGGAGATTGGTTGTTCCATGAGGTTGACACGCCAACACGATGAGGGCCAAAGCAATCAAAACCACACATAGGGTTAAATCAGATTTGATATAGTGTTGCAACACCCCCCTCTATGGCTTCAACACCGAGTACTACAACACTCCCCTCTATAGCTGCAACACCCCTGTGTTGCACCACCCTCCTGCTGCAACACCCTTATGTGGAAACACCCTCGTGTTGCAAAACATCCCACCGCAACACATGTTTCGATGCTAGGACCATCGCACATGGTTCCACCACTCCAATCGACAGATTCGTCGCACATGGTTCCAATGACTACATCATGACAGGATGTGACACACTCTACTTCTAGCCTAGAAAAGACCGCCAAATCACGGTAAGCATGGAAAAAGGTATGATTTGTCCTTATGTAATGAGTGACATTAAATTGACTTAGTTAAATTTCCTTTGGACAAGACTTGCATGCATTAATTTCCATAAATTCCACCGCCTCCACACCCCATGTGTAACGTTCTCGGCCATCAACCCCACGACCGGGCAACGCTACTACGCGGAACATTCTCATAAATTTATATATAACATGCATATTAAATCTAATTAACAGATTTAATGAATTTTAACCAACAATACAGAGTAATCACAGTTTTACTGCTAACATACGAAAATAATGGAATTAACAGTAAATATCATTGCAACGGAATACATGATAATATTACAAGCATCACAGACATGCATTTTTAATTGAAATTAAACACATAATGATACTTATCTTTGAAATTGTAGTAACTCCACCGACTATGTGCAGACCTCCCACGAACCTCCTAGCCTTAGACCACGCTTCTCATCACGCTCAGTAGTGGGTCACCCCCGAGCTGGGACCAAGCTCCACCCAGGGCAAGGAAATCCTAGACTAGGTTGAGGTTACAAGAAAACTGCACAAAGCAACCGAAAGGATTCTCTCCAGGAGCCTTCTTACACCCACTACTCACGAACTCTCATTCCCCACATGCCTGTTCCACTCAGGAGTACACACCTTCACAAGCACAGTCCATCGATGCTTCACCTCCCTCTCTAGGTCTCGGCAACAGGCCAGATCAGGAATTCTTAGTGCTCCATAACTGGCGTCGAACTCTCTCTGGGAGAAAACCACTTCCCAACAAACTCTCTCACCTGGAGAGAGTTGCTCATAGGAGTGACAACCTGCCTCTTCTACCACGGGCTTAACAACCAGGTTTTTCAATCAGTTTTCAACTCAATTCCCACAAGATCAAGATAACAACAACAACAACAACATCTTTCAGTTAACTCACGGGTGACAGCAACAACATGAAAAATTGGGTGTGGACATCCAAAAAAATGGCAACAAACCACTAAGACACAGCACGGTTCAGGTAACACCGGTTTCAGGATGCGTGACAAACAATCCATGCAGAGGTCAAACATAGACTCAATGGTTCAGACAAAAGGTGTATCGGCTTCTCAAGAAAACATCATAGGCTTCAAGTTTCAGAGCTATGTGAGGGTATGCATGCAGAGATCAGACGAAATTCATGATTTTAGACAACCGACGAAGGAATGGAGGACGAACCCCCAACTCAACTGACGCTTTAGCTATTAACCGCATGCTCCCAGGTCGACACTTGTCTTCCTGGAGATGCATGCATTTCCTTTTGCACACATTGGAGCTACATGCATTGCCTCTCCCAGGACTTAGGATAAAAACATGTTTGTCACACAGCTTTGGAATGATAATAAAATATTATTCTCAAAGACTTAAGCCCCTAAGCTTAGCCCCGCTTTCCAACCTTTCAGCCCCTTTTTCCCTTACCCAACTTGTGGAAGCTTACTCCCCCATCACTCTTTCTTTGTGGTCGATCTGCACACAGTGATGTCTAATCTTTATTAATGTTCTGCATAATTACATATACAACAACAAGCTCCTAACCTTTAACACTTGGGCTCTCCAACCTAATAAACTCATAAGCCCACCAGCTTAACAATACTTGGCTCACCAGCCTACAAAACATGATTTACAATTCATAATATAACTGGGGCACTACGGGGGGATATTACACCATGCATGATCTACACCATCTCCTCATAACACCTTGCCATAATTGGAACCCGTTGTCATCCCTAGCTAAATTTTCCAAAGGGAAACGACTAGTAATCCTCTTGAGTCTAAAGCTAGCACCATGGGAGGCTTGTTGAATCGTAGGGAACCCTTTGAAGCTCTCTGTTACAATATTATGATCACATTTGGGCCATATTCTAGGCTGCAGGATGTACTATACATGCAGAAAAAATGCAGGGATACAATGACGACACTGCCCTGGAATTCGTCTTAAATTTTCAGGGTGACAAGTCGACAGTGAAGAGAATTTTGGTCCCGGTGACCGAAGAAACTATAGCCACTGTCTCAGGGCTGTAATAGTTGGGGGAAATGCGGTACTCTAAAAAAAAATCTTGTAGAGTAATAATCGAAGAATTCCTAGAGGCAAGGGAAGTGTTGGCAAAGAAGGGGAATGGTTTTGATAGGAAATCAGTGCCAAAACCCTAGACAGACGTGGCATTCTTTGACCAAAACTATTTCACTTGCGAGGATCTCCATGGGGTCATCTTTTGGAACCATTTAAATATATTGGACCATATGACACATCAAGGTACATTAACATGCCATTATTTTTGTGGAATGCATTATAACATATGCTCAATAGTGTTCAAAGGGTTGCCAGGCCCAGGGAATCGTTATATCATCATTGCATCATCAAGTTACTGGTGGTGCATGCACTCCAATAAGAGAGTCAAGCATGGGATGAACTGGTGTGAGCATGTGAATCACGCAGTCCTTGTGAACAACCTACCCCACGAGAGGAAGAGAAGGTTGCAACACCAGGAGAAGCAATTGTTGCTCCCAGGGAACCTGTACCCAAAATTCCAGCAGGAGCACACCAGCCAAAAGTAGAGGACTGGAAAATCCATGGCAGTGACCTTGAAATCACTAGGAGTTGGCCTTCGACCAGAAGATTAAGGCGAATGACCAAAAGACCCTTGTTGGCACCTGTACCCAAGAAGAAGAGGACAAAGCATTTGAAAGGGAATGGAGCCCAGCTCGCAGTAGCAGTAGTGGAAGAAAAAATCCATGATGTCACACAAGAACCAGCAAAAGAGACAGGAGAAATCCTTGTTATCACACAAGAACCAACAGGAGAGAGAGAAAAATCCATGTTGTCACACAAGAACCAACGGGAGAGATAGAAAAATCCCTTGCTACCACACAAGAACCAACATGAATAGAAGGAAATATCCATGCTGCCACACAAAAACCAACTGGAGAAAAAGAGGAAAAATAAGAAGAAACCCTTGCTGACACACAAGAACCAACAGGAGTGTTGAGGACTAATGAAACCCTTGTTGACACACAAGAACCATTAGGGTCAACAAATAAATTACCTACTACAATTAAAGGAGACCAGGAGAGGAATATAGAAGAAGACAGAGTCACATAGGCATGACAAACTAAGGCCGCTACACAAGCTCTAAGGATAATTCTCCAGGCCCCTAGAAAGTGCAAGTTTGTAGGTACACACTATTTTGCACCCCTGTACTCATTTCTCATTCAAAAAAATAAAATATTAGAAAGGAGCAATAAGGGTTTGAAAAATAGAATAAGTCTTCTTGAGGCAAAATTACCATGTCCATTTGGGAGATTAGATTGTTGTAATGCACCCAACCCCTAGTTGGGTCACGTCACAACTAAACGACCCACTAAAAATTTATGATACTAAATATAATTGCAGAAATAACCCACAACATGACATTCATACAATGGCAATTGTCTATGTTGCTTAAAAACGTAAATACAATTGCCTAATTGTGCATAGAACAATTAATAACATCCCACCACATAGACAAGAATTTAAATGCATCATTCTTCTCACAGCAAGCAATAATATCCAAATATAATTCAAAGTAAATTGCACAACAGCTATATCAACATCATACATGCATAAACACAACAAATAACAACATTTGTCTTATAAAATGTGAAACCTGTTGCAGAGTACAGACGTTTCTCCCAACCATAGCCTTGTTGTTCCAGTTCACAACAACAAGACACCCCCGAGTTGGGGCTATGAATCCACGAGAGAGGGTGGTCACTAAGGTTGGTTAATGGCCCCATTTCAGCAGTTAAACTCACATCTAATTCCAGTCCACCAACTCACTTCCCCTCGACCTACACAACCCAAGGGATGGGATCCCCCTTCACTGCTCATAGTCCCTCAATCATTTCAACTCCCCTCCAGGGCTTCCAGCATAGGTTGGACAAGAATTCTGCTTATTGGGACCTCATAAATTCTACAGCTGCTAACACAAATTCGCCCAATAATAAAACGCAAGCTTCCTCAGTGAATTTCGAGTGGCACGTCACTCCCAGGCATGCAGCCTCTTTCTTCTCAAGATTATAAGTTCAAATAGAGGCCAAACATGTCCACGATAACTACCTTCAAGCTTCATCACTCATAACTACATTACTATCCAGGAAACTCCATGTAAAAAACAATTCCCTCTCCAAAAACGTGAATGTGCAAATCTGCTCCCCTCCCCATACAAATTTCCTCTCTTTCTCTTGCTTGCTTGACTTGACTTGCACTCTTCCCCAAGCTGATTTTACTCAGCCCCCATGATCTCAATAACTATGGGAAGTGACTCTAACACGAACCCTCTTACATGAATTCAAGTATTGGGCTCTAGAACACTCAACCACTAATGGAAGGTCCATGGCAAGGATAATTTCGAGAAGAATAGGAAATAGGTTTTGGTTTAATAGATATGGGTAAATCTCCCTCCTGGACCCCTACCCTCTCTTGTGGATACTAGCCCCCAAATCTTCGTCTATGCCATCTGGAGTTGGCGATACATTTTATTCATTGTATTCAATTTACATATTACATCGCTTTGGCTCTCAGCCATATGTTATATTCACAATATACATCACTTGGCTCTTGGCCATATATGACATTTACAATATACATCACTAGTTCAGGGTTTGAAAACATGGATGTTACATTCCCCTCCTCCTACAAACTGCATTTTCCTCAATGCACATAACCATACACTCTACACCTTGACATATATAACAACATTACATCAAAACACTTGATAATTTTGCAACTTAATGACTCATGCAACAATTCCAACCAACAACTCCCTTTTCTCCTCAACCCACACATCGGTTGGACATAAAATCTTAGAGTTGTCGCTCCAGGAACTTCAATTGCCAAAATGGAGTCTTCATTTGCTTATGTACAAATGTACATTTAGTTTTCTTCAAAATTTTCAAAAATTTGTGTGTATGCTTCCTGCATGGTTTCCTCGTGCTCCCATGTAGTGTCTTCATGACCGTAACGGGTCCATTAAACCTTTTCCAAGCCGATGGATTTTTTCCTAAGCACTTTGATTTTTCGGTCTAGGATGTGCACTAGTTCCACCTAGAAATCCCCTTCGTGTTCCACCTGGATCACATTCCAATCAATCACATTATTAGGATCAGGTACATACTGTTTAACAAAGATACATGTAACACATTATTAATTCTCATGGATGCGGGTAATTTTCGCATGTATTCAACCAGTCCTATCTTTTCTAAAACCTCAAAAGGCTCACAATATCTCCCTGCCAACTTTGGCCAGCTTCCCAATTTCAGTGAGCTTCTCTTGGCTTTAACTTTTAAAAACACATGCTCTCCCACTTTGAATTCTCTATTTTTTTCTCTTTTTATCAACATAGCTCTTGTGTCGATCTTGTGCAACTTTCAAATTCTGCATGATCTTTACCATCTGTTCTTCCATTTCCTTTAACAACTTGGGCCCAATCATGACTTTGTCTGTTGGGTTATCCCAACTGACTGGTGTGTTGCATTTTCTACCATACAATGCTTCAAACGGGCTCATCTTCAATGATTTATGATACTCATTGTTGTATGAAAACTCAACTCAATGGATATAGTCTTCCCATTTAGAAGGCTTGTCCATTACATACATTCTCAACATATCTTCAATTATTCAATTAATTCTCTCTGTCTACCCATCTAACTATGGGTGATATGTTGTACTAAAATTCAAATTAGTCCCAAATCCTTTAAACAAACCCTTCCAAAAATTGGAAGTGAACTTAGGATCTCGATCTGACACTATTGTCTTACACACACCATGTAGCCTAGCAACTTCTCTCATATAAATTTCTGCAATATTGGTTGCCTTATTAGTTACTTTTACTGGAATAAAATGTGCAGCCTCTGTAAGCTTGTCCACCACTACCATGATGGAATCATGTTGCCTTGTTGTCTTAGGCAATTTGGTAATCAAATCGATAGTAACAAGTTCTCATTTCCATTCAGGAATGGGCAATGGCTACAACAATCTTGCTGGATGTATGTGCTCAACCTTTACCTTCTAACATTCCATGCATCTAGCCAAATAATCAGTGACATCTTTCTTCATACCAAGCCAAAAATATTGGCCTCTTACAGTTGTAATAGTTTTCTTATATCTTGTATGTCCAACATATGGTACATTATGCATCTCCTTTAGAACTAAATTTATCAACTCCTAAGAATTAGGAACATAAAATTTGTTCCAAAATAAGAGGATTCCATCATCTTTCAGCTTGTAATCATTATATTTTTGTTGTATATCATTTTGTTGTAAGTTTTCTTTGACTTGCACATAATGTTGATTTGTTGTTACAACCTCTAGAATTCTATCTTTTAAAAATGTCTTGTACATATTAATGGTTGTAGCATGCATTTTATGCACCCTTCTATTGAGTGCATTAGCCACCTTGTTCTCTTTTCCCTTTATGCGCTTGATATCAAAATTATATTTGTTAAGAAATTCCAGCCATCTAGTTTGTCTAGGATTTAGTTTTGGTTGTTCAAACAAATATTTCAGACCACTATGGTATGTCCTTAATTCAAATTGTCTACCCATGAGGCAATGGCTCCACATCCTTAAGGCATGTACTATGGCTGCCAACTCTAAGTTGTGTGTAGCATAATTAATTTCATGATCCTTCAATTTTTTGGACTCGTAACAAATTACATGTCCATTTTGCATAAGGACTCCACCGAGCCCTTCCTTGCATGCATCTATGCACACAACAAAGTCCTCATATGATCTGCAACTTTCAAAATAAGGGCACTTGTTAGCAAATCCTTTAAGCACTGAAAATTTTCTTCGCACTTGACACTCCACTCAAATTTACTCTTTTCTTTTGCAAAGATGTTATTGGGTATGTAATCTTGGAGAATCTCGCAATGAATATTTTGTAGTAACCAACTAGACTCATAAATGATCTAACCTCTAAAATGTTTGTCGACGTTGACCAACTCTTGATTGCTTCAATATTTTCTGGATCCACTGTTATGCCATCTTCTAAAACAATGTGACACAAATAATAGATATGCTTTTGATAGAAGGTGCATTTACATAATTTGACATACAATTGGTGCTCTCTCAACACTTGTAGCACCATCCTTAAATTTCTTGCATGCTCTTCTTCTGTCTTGTAATATATAAGAATATCATCCAAGAACACAATCACAAACTTATCCAGGAAATCTATGAACACCCCATTCATTAAACACATAAATGTAGCCGATGCATTTATAAACCCAAAAGGCATCACCACAAATTCATGGTGTTCATACCTTGTCCTAAAGGCTATTTTGCTAGTATCTTCTTCTTTGATTCTCACTTGATGATAACCTGGCCTCAAGTCAATATTTGAGAATATCTTTGCTCCTTTCAACTAATAAAAAATACCATCAATCATTGGCAAAGGATATTTATTCTCGACTATAACCTTATTCAGTTGTATGAAGTCAATACCTAACCTCAGTGTTCCATCTTTCTTCTTGACAAAAATAACTGGGGCACCCCAAGGAGAAACACTTGGGCGTATGTACCCTTTCTTTAAAAACTCTTCTAGTTGCATTTGCAACTCTTTTAGCTCATGTGTGCTCATTCTATAGGGATTCTTGGATATTGGGGCATCTCTGGGCATTAAGTCAATTGAGAAATATATATCCCTCCTTGGTGAAAATATTGACAACTCCTCAAACACATCTTCGTACTCTTTCAAGACTGGATAATATTTGAGACTTGGCTCCTTATCTTTCATTGGCTCTTCCATATGGGTTACATGTATATGGCACCCTTTTCTAAAAATTATTTTCAACTGCAATGATGAAATATCTCGAACAAATATAGGCCTTGGAATACCTTGCATTGTTCTTGAATTCCCTTCTTCATCCAAACAAGTGAAAACCTTGTTATAACAATATAAAACAACACGATGGTTTTCTATCCAGTCCATACCAATCAAGTAGTCATAAAACCCAAGCAATATGATTTTCAAATTGGCCTTAGTGTTGGTTCCATTCATGTTTACATGGCATTCTTTATCAAGTTAATTAAGTATTCTCTTGGTTCCAATAACACGTTGAACTAACCAAGACTTTTCATGCTTACATTTCTTCAATTTAAATCTTTCAACTAGTTTTGGATCTATACAGTTATGACTAGCTCCAGAATAAATTAGAATGGCTATGGGTTGATTATCAATCTCACCTTCCACTTTGATCATGTGGGATTGATAGTCTACTTGTCTATTGTCCAAGGTTGCATAGATCCTTGGCATGATTTTGCGCACGTCTTCTACCATATCCTCTTGCTTGATGCTACGCAGAGTCTTCATCTTATCTCCTCGGTGAGGAAAATCTTTATACATGTGAATTCCTTCACATCCCCAACACTTTGTGGGTTGTTGTCTTGTCCTCTTTCCCAAGGACTCTGTCATTTTCTGATCACCTTGAGATGGTTTCCCTCACTGATATGATTGAGATCTATTTTCGGTGAAAGGTGGATTGAATCATTTCTTCCTTTGATCCATATTTCCTTTCTTTTTGTCATCACGTGCCCTTTGGAAAGATAGCTTTCCTCTATTCTCCTCATACAAATACTTATCCTTTCTTATGGCTTCTTTTAAATTCCCGTGCTCACCAAACTGAATTGTATCCTTGTAGAAGAATGGTAGTCCACTCAATAAGCTCTAAATGTTGACCTTCTCATCTCTGATGAAGCTCACGTACCTGAGAAGTTCTAAGAACTTCCTCTCATATTCATCCATGGTCATGTTCTCAAGTTTGAGTTCAAAGAAATCTTGCATCTTCTTGTCATAATATTGCTCTGACAAGTATTGTTGCTGAAAATATTTCTTGAACTACTTCCAATAAAATATTTTATCATCAAGGTGCTTAACCTGCTTCAGCCAATTCCACCACATATATGTCTTTCCTTGAAGGTGGTAGGCTGCAACTTTGGCTTCTGCATTTGATGAGTAGTTGTGCAACTGGAAATATTTCCTCATTATGAACAAATGCATTTTCACCTCTCTTATTTTCTCCTTCAAATGATGGTGGCTTGATTTTCCTTAGTTCCCCTTGCAAGCTATCTGACCCATGTCTCCTTATTTGATTCCTGATGGGAGATATACTTGGGCTGCTTTCCGGCCGTGAACGTGCATATGTTTTTCTAGTTGAGTGCCCTAGGGAATGATGATGTGGATGCCTGCTAATACTCCTTGATCGTCTAGATCCTCCATGATCATCCCTCCTATTATGAGACCTAGACACTTCCACTTGCTTGGCACTTTGTGCCTAAATCTTTGTTGACTTGATTCTGCAACATATTCAGGATTTAAAGAATCTCTTCTTGAGCCTTCATGATCCATATCTTCTCATTATTGGCCCTATAGCTTTGCACTTCCTTTTGCATGCTTCTCATATTTACATGCTCATGCCTATCTCTTCTCCCTTTAGACTCGGTCTCAGAACTACCCATGCTGACATGTTGACCTCTAATTTCTTCTTCATGGCTGTAAGACCCTTGAGCATCCTCCATATCTCTAGTTCTCATGTAGGAACTAAATTCTATTTTTTTGTATCTCTAATTCTGCAAGAATGTGCATGCAATAATTGCTCTTAGAATTAAGCATATTGCAAAATATTTATTAATTAGATTGCATGTCATTCTTCATTTTAAATTATGAAGAATATTAATACACTACTCCAAAATATGATTCCTTAAATTCATTCCTCTCTGAAACAACTTTACAATAGTTGTACTCATGCTTCAATATGAGTTTTGAGTGAAAAGTTACAACACGCACATGTTGCAATTTCTACTCATTTACTGCTACAACAATATCTTTTATCACTTTATGAGGAAATATAATGCCAAATTTAAAATTATGGGTTGATATATGCCTTCTAGTCCTCAAGACCTTTCCAATGACCATTCTTTTTCTCAAATCCGAGCTTTGAGTTGAAAGTTATGGTGCGGAGAAGTTTTGACTAATTTACCCAATTTATCCATGTATGCTACATGTGTCTTATTTCTCTTCCTACACATTTTTGCACACCCAAATCTTAAATATAGCTCCACGTATGTGTTCTATGGTTCATAAGATTTCCATATATTTCTCCTGTGCCCCTGTAACACCCTGTTTCCCCCAAATTTGTAATTAATCCTAATACAGGAATTACCATGCTAAAGCATGATGAAAATGTAAATAACATTATGAATTTATATTACAGAACTGCCGAGAGGGGATGTGCAGGAAAAGAGACCACGATGGCGGTGGAAGGCACCTGAAAAGGTGGCGTTAACTTCCACCGAGATTTAAATACCGTATTTGGACTCCACTGGCCTGGAGAACCAAAAGCAGCTCGTTGGCCCTGAAAATTAATGGCTCGCAGACTGGTAGGCGGATGGCTTGATGAGGGATGGGATGGTGAGTCGCCCATCCGTAGAGCCATCAGGACTGATCAGTGCGAGGGGAATCACGCCACACGCAACCTCGCGAGAGGATAAGGCGTATGGCAGAGGCGATTGAGGGGGTAGACGCGAGGGGAACTCTGGCAATTTTCTACGCAAAGTGAGTGATCGCAGGAGGAAGGATTGCAACCTTGGTCTTTCGGGTTTTCGGATTTCGGGAGTCAGGGAAAAACAGAGTCCCTGCAACGAAAATTCCGAAATCGCGAAATGCGAAGCACCTTTTAATTCGGACCGTGGTCACCGCCGGTGGTCACATGAGGAGAGGGTGTAAGCCAATATAATGAGTAGTGCATAAGTTCAATGCACCAAGGAGCTTCCTATTAAGAAGCCTGATAATCATACCAGTAAGGTATGAATGGTATATAAAACATGCAAGTAATGCACAGGTATGATGTAAGGGTATAAATGTACTAAAGGCCCAGCATGATGGCCCTGATGAGTGAAACGTGAGGCATGACTTACACTTGCCAAAATTGAATGGATACCATGAATGCAGGGTTGACTCCGTTCTGAAGGGTTGTGAAGGACCTGTCTTGAAGGATAGCTTAAAGGGAATGAACTCCATATCCCTAGGAAAAATCCAGTGCAATTAAATGAAAAAGTAAACGAGCAAGGATGCTTTGTTGTCACGATAAGAGGCAAATGTTTATGCCTTTGCAGATCACAATGAG